>PVKU01010039.1:0-56003 GCA_004027475.1 Anoura caudifer | reverse complement strand
CAGGACGACCAGAGCTGACAGCACTGGATTGCGTGATCGAAATTTCCTAGGAGAGCAGAAGCTCAATGTTTTCACAAAAAAAGGGGGAGAAAAGATAAATACATGAGGTGTCAATGAACTAGATGGGGGGGATCCTTTCTAGCTGCATATACCCCATCACCAGGATGTACACTTTAAATATCTTGTAGTTTTATGTGTCAGTTATACCACAATACAGCTGAAATTTTAAAACTAAAATAAATACCTTTAGTAATGTTAACTATTACTAGTAATATCCTTTGATTCAGATTTTGACTAGTCACCAGTTACTGGGTTCAGACTTAAATGTGGCATTATTTTATCCTCACAACATCCGTACAAGATAATTCTTTATATCACCCTCCCCACTTAGGGTCACCAGATGAAATACAGGGTGCCCAGTTATGTCTGAACTTAAGATATTGACTGTAAGCTTGTCCATACAATATTAGGGGCATAATGATTGCATGAGACACACACATTTCACAGGGCATATGTATATCAGAGAAATGCTGTTTACCTGAAATTCAAATTGAACTGGGCATTTTTTATTGCTTCTTTTTATTTGGCAAAACTGGCAACCCAACCCCTATTTTGATGGATAAGAAAAATGAGCCCCCAGCAAAGTAAGTAACTAAAGCAAAGCTAACACCTGGCAGGCAGGCGCTGCTGAGCTCCAAACCCCAGACCCACTGAAGCCCACTCCCTCGTATCATATTGCTGCCTCCTGATCCATCTGGGAAGTTCTTGTCCCCTGCCAGCTGCTTTCATGGTACATAAAATAAGCCTTGTCGCCAAGCCCAGCTAACAAGAAGAAACCTTTTCGGGCCCAGCCAAGAGGGTGTCCCTGCAAGATGAATTCCTATAACTAATTCCCCCAAATCTACCTTCCTTGCTAATTTACCTCTTTCGGAAAAACAATCAAAACCTCCCTCATTTTTTTTTCACGCTGCTGTTCATGTTTCTGTAACTCTTCCAAGGCTACCTCTATCACCGAAATTTAAATTCAACAGCTCATCCAGAGTTGTTCTTCTGACTTAAATTACCTGCTCCCTCAGGATGAAACAAAATACATTTGTGTCAGATACCTGGCTGGGTAAGTAAGGCCCAAGGGAGCAGGCTGGGCTATTCTTTACAGGCGCGGCCTGAGGATTGGATTCCCCGGTGACCTCTGGGTTCTTTCACCCTCATTCCTTCCCACAGTGAGCTCAGCTCCCCTTCTCTTTTCTTTTTTTTTTTTATCCTCACCCGAGAACATGCTCCTTGATTTTAGAGAGAGAGGAATGGAGTAAGAGACAGTGAGAGAGACAAACATCAATGTGAGAAACACCAGGGATTCAGCAGCAGGGATTATACCCTAAGAACCCCAAAACACCAATTCGAATGAGTTTATGCACCCCTATGTTCATGGCAGTGCTATTTACAAGAGCCAAGTGCTAGAAACAGCCTAAGTGCCCATCAGTAGGTAAGTGGATAAAAAACTGTGGCACACTTACACAATGGAATACTACGCAGCAGAAAAAAAGAAGGAACTCCTACTTTCTGCAACAGCATGGTTGGAAACTGGAGACTATTCTGCTAAGTGAAATAAGCCAGTTGGTGAAAGATAAATACCATATGATCTCAGTTATAAGAGGAATCTAATGAACAGAATAAACTAATGAGCAAAATAGAACCAAAGACATGCAAACGTGGAACAAACAGAGAGCAGCCAGAGGGGAGGAGGGAGGTGGATAACAGTGGAAAGAAGGGGAAGGGACTAGCCAAGGAACACATATGATCCATGGGCGTGGACAACGGTGTGGGGATGGACTGTTGGGGGTGTGGGTGGGCTAGTTGGAGGAGGGCAAGGAGGGAAAAATTGGGCAAGTGTAATAGAATGACAATTTAAAAAAAAGGAAAAAAATCACTTTATTAATTCCCATCAGCCTCCCCAAGTAAAATCCTACTAGAATTTTTAATTGGAATTACATTAAACTTAAAAATTAATTTTAGTAAAATTGATATATTCACAAAACTGAATCTTTATATGAAAAAACATAGCACACCTCACAGTTAAAAGTAAATATATAGAATTTTTAAGTTAATGTTCTTCATATAGGTCCACAAGTATCTTGTTGACCTCAATGAAATAAGAATTTTTATAGCTCTTAATGCACATTGCTATATTATCTCCAGAAATTTTTTACTTCTACCAGAATCATATAAAACTGAAAATGTTGGCTTCTGGTCAAGATGGCAGCACACACAGACATGGCTCGCCTCTTCTCACAACCACAACAAAATTACAACTAAAATATAGAACAATCATCACTCAGAACCAACAGAAATTGAGTTGAATAGAAGTCTGACAACTACAGAACTAAAGAAACCACATCCATCCAGACTGGCAAGAGGGGTGCAGATGCAGAACAAGCTGGTCCCTCACCCACATGCGGTGGATAAAAATTCCAAGGGATATCTCAGAAGCAAGGAGACCCAGCCCCACACCAGGGCCCCCAGCCCAGGGTTCCAGTGCCAGGAATATAAGTCCCCACAACTTCTGGCTGCAAAAACCAACAGGGATTGAGTCAGTGGAAGAAACTGCTGGAGCCCCAAGCAGTTCCTTTTAAAGAACCCACACACAGACTCACCTACTCAGACTCACTCCCTCTGGGCTCCGGCGCCAGGGTGGTGGCTTGGGAGGCACTGGTGGTGTGCAGGGGGAGGCTGAGGTATCTGGCATCCAGGAGAGCAAAAGCCATTGTCCCTTTTCCCCCGCATAGAGCTGGCAGACTGGTACTGTATCTAAGATTCCATCAACCTGCCAAACACTAACCTGCCTTGGAGATCTCCAGGGACTCCATCCCACCCAACTTATGGACCCAGCCAAGCTACTTTTCCATATGAATGGCTGATCTTGGCTCACACCTCACTGCTTCCTAAATCCTCTCAAATAGGCAGCACCTGGCCTCAGTGAGCCCCAGGCCGGGCACTAGCAGCCTAGATTCACAGCTTGGCTTAGCCTAGAAATCTCCAAGCCCAACACAAGTAGCAGCCATCTCAGATTGCTTTATAGCTCAGGAAGGGAGGCCCCAGGCAAAACACAGGTTGGGGCTGACCTTGACCTGCACTGCCTGGAAAACCCCAGGGCCAGCACACCCAGTGGACAGCTACAGACCATGTCAGAGCACCCTCACCCTGCCCCTGCACAGCTGATCCTCCAAGGAGGGTAGAGGGTGGTGGTAAGTGGTCACAGCCAATCCTTGCAGCTGACTGGCCTGGGTAAATCCTTCTCATTGATCTGCAAACAGTAACCAAGGCTCAACTATAAGAGGGGGGTGTACTCAGCCACATGAAGGACACACCTCAAATACCTAGCTTGGGTGATAGGGGAGGCTGTGCCACTGGAACCTACAGGACACCTACCACATTAGGGCATGCCACCAAGACAGGGAGTCATAGCAGCTCTACCTAATACATAGAAACAAACTCAGGGAGGCTGCTGAAATGAGGAGACAAGGAAACATGACCCAAATGAAAGAACAATTCAGAACTCCAGAAAAGGAGCTAAACGAAATGGAGATAAGCAATCTGTCAGATGCAGAGCTCAAAACATTAGTTATAAGGATGTTTAAGGAACTTAGTGAGGATCTTAACAGCATAAAAAAGATCCAGTCAGAAACGAACGATACAGTATTTGAAATAAAGAATAATTTACAGGGAAACAAGAGTAGAGTGGATGAAGCTGAGAATCAAATCAATGGTTTGGAACATAAGGAAGAAAAAACAACTAATGAGAACAACAAGAAGAAAAGAGAATGCAAAAAAAATGAGGATATTGTAAGCAGCCTGTGAGACAACTTTAAGCAATCCAACATTCTCTTCATAGGGATGCCAGAAGGAGAAGAGAAAGAGCATGGAATTAGAAATCTATTTGAAAAAATAATGAAAGAAAACTTCCCTAATTTGGTGAAGGAAATAGATATGCAAGTCCAGGAAGTGTAGAGAGTCCCAAACAAGATGAATGCAAAGAGCTCCACCCCAAGACGCATCATGATTAAAATGTCAAAGGTTAAAGATAAAGAGATAGGAGGGGGTGTGGGAAAATGGGTGAGAGGTAAGGGGATTAAGAAGTACAAATAGGTAGTTACAGAATAGCCATGGGGATGTAAAGTACAGTAACGGACAGGGAGTAGCCAAAGAACTTAAATGCATGACCCATGAACATGAACAAAGGTGGGAGGATTGCCTGAGGGAGTGGGTGGTGCTGGGTCGAGGGGACCAATGGGGGGAAAAATCAGGACAACTGTAATAATACACTCAATAAAATATCATTTTTTAAAAAACTGAAAATGCCCTTTGCCAATCTGCACAGGTAAAGAAGTATTTATGAATTTAATGTGCACATCTTGGACTTTCTATGAATTTAAATGAGTCTACATATATTTATTGGCTAGTTATATGTCTTCCTTGGTGAACTGTATCTTTTGCCTATTTTTTACATTAAGAATAACAACACTTTGGAAGTGTTTTCCCAGCATGTCACTTGCTTGTTCATTTTGTTCATCACATGTTCTGATATCCGAGATTTATAATTTTTCCATCTGTGCAAATCTATTCCTTATGGTTTCTTCCTTTACACTTAGGAAGTCTTCCCATTCAAAGATCATACAGTAATTGTGTTCATTTTCTTCTGTATTTTCTTTATGTTGGATTTGTTGTATATCTCACACTTAAATTTTAAGTCTGGAATCCATATTGGATTTATATCAGCTTCTGGTACAGACGTAGTAAAGATTGGGTTGTGCTTTGAGTTTTAAGGGTTAGTTGGTTTGAGTCTGTTTAATGAGTTATGAATCACCTTCATTTTGGAAGTTACTCTGTGTCAAAGGTCTTTGGTTTACTTAGCAATTTTTAAGCCCAGAACTCCTTGGCACACTTGCTTCAGTGGAGTACTAAAATGTTCTCATTATAATTCAAGCAATTACAGCAGAAGCCTTCTTACCAGTGCCTCTGACTAGGCCCCTGAAGAGTAAAGAACGTTAATGATCATTCAGCAGCCAGCGGCTGTCCCCTGGGGCCTCCATGAGTTTTCTCAAAGGCTGAGGAGTGAAACAGGTTCTTTTAGCAGCAGCATCTACAAAAGGGTGCCAACAATTCACTTCAAAGGTCAATCCCCCAAGGGCACGTAGAATGTACAGACACAAGCTGGGTGTTCCTACAAGAAAGCTGCTCAGCCAAAGGAGAGCAGGACCCTCTCAGAAGTTCGATGTGTTTGGCAGACCTGATCAGGACTTCCCGCTAGGTGCTATCTCTACACAGCAACCCCAAGGAGCAGGAATACCCTCCCATCAACTGTGCGGACCCTCTAAAGAACATCAAATTGAATGTCTGGAAACCTGGTTGGAGTCCTTCCTCCAACATCAATGGTTTGACCTTGGGTAAGTCACTTCATGAGTTAGCTTTCCTCTTACAAAATGGGTGACTGCCTAGGATTGCTGTGAGAACTAAATGAGAAAAATCCATGGGAGTGTCCTATGTAAGCCATAAAGCCCTGGTCAAATATTGGTAGTTATTAATTAGCTTATAATTTGACTTACAACATTCCACTTTGCTTGCTACGGAGGAAGTAAGTCTGCTGACTACACTCAGTCTGGTCAGCCCACCCTGGAGAAGCATTCTCTGAACCCACCATTGTCTTCCTGGAGGCCAGGCCCACTCTGAACCACACACACCTCCTACCTGCAACACTTCCCTGGGCAGGCATGGACATTCGCCTCCAAGAAATTCAGCACTGCATCGAGGAGGAAGAAGAAGAATAACATTTACTGAGCACCTACTGTGTGTCAAGAACTGCAAGATCAGGGAGCCCAGACAGAGATGGGGGAGGACAGCCCCTGTGACTTTTTTGTTCCAAGTTTCCATTGTACCAGGATCACGAGGTCCACAGAGGTCCAGCATGCGCCCCAGGCCAGTGGGTGTTGCCCAGCATGGATTCCATTTCCACCCCAGGGGCAGAGCTACAAGCAAGTTGGACGGGAGAGAAGGTTACGTGCTAGTTGGGTGGGGTCCCTGGAATACTTGGGAAATGATGAAAACTTTGGCTGGCTCAAAGCTCTGTTTCTGCACTCCGTAAGACTTCAGCACTTCATAGGAAACAGCGACCCCCATCCACCTCTTTTTATTCCCCTGGGGTCGCCTTTCTTCCTATCTCCCCCCTTTTAGCGGGGGCTTTTCTCCTAGCCTCATATCCCAGCTTCTCTGCAGGCCAGTCTTTTAAGTGGTTTTCATTTGTTATTGAAAAAGATATCAGACATACAGTTTTAAAAATTCAAATAGCACAGAAGAATATACCACAAAACGTAAGTCATCCTTCCCGCCTTGGGGTAGCCACTGTCCTTTCTTCCTTCCAGAACTTTCCCCTGTAGAGATAGGGCAGCGATTGAGTTTTAATGTCAGAGAGAGACTTTCTGCAGACTAACAGGTGCCCTGACAGCTTCCTGGCTTTTACCTGGTAGTGAGTTTATTAAAGCTGTGGATTTTGAAACCTAGTTTAAAGACTCTTTGAGTTAAAACTAGTTTTAAAAGTTTAAACCCCTCCTTAAAAAGGATAAATTCAAAGTGCTATTTTATTTATAAATTGAATAATGTTGGCATAAAAATAAGAATTATTTTTACTTGTAGTTTGATTCTTTTTTAAATATCTAAATTGTATTTACAAATACAACACATCTGGCTTGTTGGCCCCTTCAGGCCCCCAACATGGTTCTGTCTAAGAAGAAAGGTAGGAGACCACTCAGTAAACTCTTGCAAATCTAAGAAACACATAAATGTCACCAACCAGGTGATCTTAAAACTATAATCATCACTTTTATAAATTTAACTTTTTATATATTTCAAGTCCAGAAGTCTAATAGAACATACTTTGAAACATGTCCTACTATAATTTCCCTCCAGATGGCAGATGTCCAGCCCTGGCTACGGGGACAGGGGAGTGACCACAGTGAACCGGAGTGAGAAGAGTGGGGGTGAGCTGCGGGGTCCAGATGGTCGGTCCTGCCCAGGTAGCAGAGAGACAGCAGCCCGCCTCCATCAGTATGTGTTCCAGACCTGCCTTTTTTTTTCTGAAAAGACCTTTGAATTTAACAAGAAAGCTTCTATGAACTGGTTTTCAAAACACAACCCCACCTTTTTAAGATTGGTTACAAGTTTCATTTATCTCTGCCCACATGCATAAGAATTTCTACCTGTCTACAGTTCTGATGAGGGACAGATTGCTGCTTGATCCCCAGCTGTAGGCAGAAAAGAAACTGCTCTCCTGGCTGCAGGAAGGGAACCAGGTGCTTCTCTGATACTTCGTGCAGTCTGGCCCCACGCCCGCTCTGTCTAACAGGTCACACACAGGGGCTCCCAATCTAGTGACAGAGACAGACAAACAGACATCACAATGCACTGTCCTTCCCCCAAATGGCCGCTGCCAATTTTTCCCCTTCTCCTTCAACCTGTCCAAAGCAGTGAGGACAGAAGAGATTTGACGGGCCTGCAGTTGTGACCCTCTGAAAGTCCATGCACGCCGTCCTCCTCCCCAACCCTCACAGCTGCCTGAAAACAACTTTTTTCTGATCCCAGAGCCTGCACCCACTCTGTAAAGTAAGTATTTCCCTTAGCCTCGCTTTTCATTGTCCACATTCTGGCCTTTCTCTCCCTGGTGTGCCTCCCGAGGCTCTCCCCCACCCCTCCTTCCCCACGGCACTTCTCACAAGCCCTTGGGAAAGGAGTGTGATTTTTTTTTCCCTCTAGAATGGGGTTCAGAGGTGAAACCCAACTGCCAGAGAAAGCACAGATGGTTCCTTCCAACTCTGTTTGCATATCAAGTATGTGGGAACATCCTTTACTTTTACAGAGAAATATGCTTTATCTTGTTCCTCCTTGGAACACGCTGCCCTCAGCCCACCTTCCATTTGCACAGTTTTGACAGAGATAGGGATATACTAAGATAGGATTAATTTTCCTCCCAGTTCTAGTCTAATAAAAATTACAGTGCAAACGTGGAGCTAAAATGACAATAAACAATGTCAGCAAGTGTTTGAGAACTTTCTGAACAAACAGGGAACATGCAGTTCTAAGGTGGCTACTCTCTAGCCAGTGTTTGGCAAGTGGAACATTGGCCCAACATGGCCAGATCTTCTGATGTTTTATGAGACAGACATCCAGATATTTTTGTGGGGAAAAAAAAATCATGTTTGTAAAGGTTGATAGCTAATTCAGAAGATTTGAAAATGCAGCAAAGAATTAAAGTGGACAAGCTTGCAAGGTGCAAGAGGATGGCTGGACAGCAGTCCCTGGTACTGTGCCACCTAACAGACTCTTATTTTATTGTACTTGCTTATTTTATACTAGATACTTCTATAATTGTGCCCCGTATGGAGATCAATAATCCATTTCTGTATTCATTCTCCATATTTGTGGCGTATCCATGTTTTCTAGTCTAGCTCCACAGCACTACTAACAGTCCCCAGAGGTCAAATGACTCTCCTTTTCTTTTCTTTCTCCCCCACAAAAAGGAGCTAAGACATCGTGCTTCTAGAACCAAAGCTTGGCGTCAAATCAGGTTAGAGATTCAACTATAGCAGCTTTACCATTTTCTCGGGCAGCCAGAAATTTTAGCAATAATCTTATTGCAAGTCCTTGTTTCAGAGGAAAACTGATTAAGTATGATTAGCATGCACCCCCACACATGAAAACACCACACTGATGAAGACTGAAATCAACAGTATGCGAATCACTTCTCCTGAGATCACCATGTGCCTTCCTTGACTCTGAGAGACTCCATCCAGAGCACTTTTCCCACTAGGGAACTCCCACCATTTGGCACCCTCCCCCAAGCACGTTTACTCTGCATTTGCATCATAACCACCGGCCAAGCTGCCTCCCCTGGAAGCGTGGGGACCACACCTCTCCATTGCATCACCAGGCCTGGCACAGTGCCTAGCTTACAGTTGGGGAAGCAAGCGTTATTGTGTAAACCATTATCATCACCCAAATAATAACTACCATTTCCAGAGTGCTCACTATGTGCTGAGTAGTTCATCTACGTTATCCTGGAGGCTTTCCCACAGCGGACCATCCAATCCAAAGCAGTACCCCAGTCCCCTCTAGCACACCTTATTTTATTTCTCAGAATAGTATTTACTGCTATCCAAAAGATATATTTACTATTATTAGCATTTATTTGATGCTGAATTTACTCTCAGACCGTCAGTTCTTCTTCCTTCAGTTTCTTCTATGACATCTCGTTCTTCCGTGCAGCCTGCTCCCCTGGTTTAGGAGCCATCTGCTTTTCCTCGGAGGGGTCATCTCAGTGTGGCAGGGAGAGCTCACGTGTGGGGGAATCCACCCAGGAGCTTTGTAAGTTCTCTGCTGCTTCTTGGGAGCTTTGTTCACTGGGATGTGCTCCGTGACCAGAGACTCTGCATCTAGACCCTTAAGTTCAGCATTCCTCTCTGCATTTTTAAGCACGTGAAGCAGAAACTCAGCACTCCGTTGGGGCACTGACCCTGTGTCCAGCCCCCCAGTTCGGCCTGGGCACACCCACCGACTCCACCATTGTAACGACAGAAGGGTACACATTGCTCTGTGAGGTGACATCCTTCAGATCCCCAGTGGCTTTTCGAAAGTGCATGCCTTTGGTGGCCTGAGCAATTTCACAAATGTTTTTAAAGTAAACACAGAGATTTGAACCTCTTGATTTGCATGGCTTTGGGGGCATTTTCTGGGTCAGGAGAATAGTGAACCATTTTCAGGTCCCTTCTGGCCACTGTCAGCCAGAGAAGTCTAATATATTTTTTAAAGTATGTCTCCCCCACTAGAACGAAAGCTCCAGGAAAAGTCCTCCTGCCTAAGTCATGCTTAGCACATAGAAAGCAAATGAATGAATCTTAAGCTTCCCACCTCCTTGGGTGGCAGAGTTGACTTGCACACATAAGATCACATGTCTTAATATTTACATTTAGATTTCAGATTTATTGTGTTGATTATTTGAGGTTCATTTTGAACCCTGGGAGTGGGGAGTGGAATAAAAATTAAGAATTTGGTTACATTTCCCCAGGCACTGAATAACATGGTGAGAGAATTTTTGCTGCAATAAAAAAGCCACTTCCGTTGACATAAGATGCTCCACATGGCTGGGTCTTGCCACATCCTCCCATATAACACAGTTCATGATGGTCAGTTGGGCTGGCCCAGCCAGATCCAGACGCTCGGCCCTTATCAGAGCGGGGAGTGGAAGGTTGCCCTGGTGGGTGTGCAGGAGGGTCTGCGCGGATTTTGCGGCTCCCGGGGTGGCTGTGGGATTCTCTACATTGGGGCCCCGTTCCTACTGCGTTGCGCATTCTTTCGCCTCCAAAGCCAGAACACACTGGAGGGTCAAAACCTGAGGGCTCCCAGGCTCTGGCACCGTCAAGAACGAGCGGGATTCTGAAGAGCGCCGAGGTTGCCTTCTCCTGGCCCCGCCCCTCGCCCCACGCCTTGCCCCGCCCCGCCCCACCGGCCTAGGTCCCGCCCACCGCTGCGCCCCACCTGCCCCGCCCCTCCGGGCCCCATTTATTCCGCACTAGCACCTCCTTCTGCAGCTACTGCGCCTTCTCATCGTTTCGCGTCACTGCTGCCGCCATGCCCGGAGGTCTCCTTCTCGGGGACGAGGCTCCCAACTTCGAAGCCAATACTACCGTCGGCCGCATCCGTTTCCACGACTATCTGGGAGACTCGTAAGTGGCCACCTCATCCCCCTGCCTTGGCCTCGGGTTACGCCCGGACTTGGAGGTGCCTTCCCTGTTTCTTCTCCCCTCGCGCTCTCGCCGCTGAGTCCGCTGCCCGCCGCTTGCCTCCTCCCCGCCTACACCGGTTCCTGCACGTGCCTCTCAGCTTGTGTCTCCAGCCCCGCATCGGCCATTTGATCCCCTCCCTGGTCCTGGCCTCCCAACGTGGCCCGGCTGGCTCGGGCGGGGAAGGGGGAGGGGAATGACGTTGGGTTTCCGCAGGTCCCAGGAACCGGAGATCCGTGCGGAGCAGGGTTTGTTGTCTAACTCTGTTTGGTAAACTGTGCAAGTGGCACGGTCCCCGTGGCCCCGTGGGGGCAGAGACCGGGCAGCCTCAGCGGTCACCTCCCGGGACTCATACCCAGGGTCGTGTCCCCTCCCTCCCTCAGTTCTGGTATTTGCTTCCAGGGGGAAGGTGGGTTTCTAAGGCCAGAGTCCAAGGACATTCACCTGAGCGTTCTGTTTGCTGCCTGGCATTTGCAGGCTTCTTGGTACAAAATGTAAAATTTTAAACCACCACCTGCCAGATACGTGGCCAAAAGACTTTACTAGCCAGGATAAGATTTGATGACTGCTCTGGGAGGAATCAGGAACACTCTATATGTAGGTGTGTCCTTCATTCCAGAACTCACAACACTTTGAGGGAAGGGCCTTCTGAGGTTGTTCAGTTGCAGTGCCCTGCTCCTGCCAGGGAAGGCCTAGGAGGGTGCACCTCGGCTCTCTGAGACCCTTTGTTTCCCGGTGGTGTGAGCCCACTGCCCCTCCCCTGTGCCTTGCTTCCAGCAGCACGTGGTCTAGCAGTTTCAGCAGTATGCCTAGGAGTAAATTGATTTTATATGTGATGTCCAGGGATCTCTGTGTATAGACAAAGGAATTTTGGTTTTAGGTGAAGTGTTCAAATTAAAACTGTAAATTATTACACCCGTATTATTACCCAACCAACCACACTCAAGCCAGCATTGCTTCTGTCCAACTCTGTATTTTGCAGACTGCATTCTGCCTCGATTCAGACTGTCATTTTTGTGTGTTTGAGAGACAGAGAGAGAAAGAGGGTGGGAGGGAGAGAGAGAAGACAAACATCAACTTGTTGTTCCACTTATTTATGCATTTATTGGTTCTTGTATGTGCCCTGACCAGGGATCCAACCCACAACCTTGGCACATTGGGACAATTCTCTAACCAACTGACCTACCTGGCCAGGGCCAGACAGTTAACTCTTGATTCAGATTATTCTTTTTACAGGGGCCCAAAAAATTAAAATAATTTTAAACTTCACAGATACCCACCCTGACAACTGGTCACAGCTAAGGGGTTTGGGGGCTGCATTGATGAGTTTATTGAAGATTAACCACTGTTCTTTACACATGTGGTAGAAGCTGCTTCTTCACAGTACATGTGCACCAAACAAAACATGTGTTCCTGGGGCTTTCTGGGGGTTAGTGGGTAGGAACGTTCTCTTAAAGGAGGAAACCCTTTGTCTTTTGAAAATGAGGAAGGAAGGAAGGAAATGGGATCATGTAATTGACATTCCCTCCTGCTCAGGCCAAAGTCAGAAATTCTCAGAGTTTATTCCTTTTCCAAGCCAAGTGGTAAACTGGAGTTTGGCTGCTCAAGGAGGAGAAGGTGTGAAGATGCTTAAAACAAGTTCCTGAGCGTGACTTGGAAATGGAAGGAGAATGCCTGACTTGCCCAATTCATCGCTCCTTGAACAAGAAGATAGGCCCCATTCCGTTTCTTCTCAAAAGTCTTATCTGAGCCTTTAACAGATCCTGTTCTATAGAATCTAAAGCCTGGATTTTACTCAGAGCTAGCTTACTTATTTCAAAAGATACATGCTCCTCTCATTGCCCTTTACAAAAAAGTGAATGTACCAGACACCTCCACAGTCTTAAACATATGACCTCTTTCTTCCCAGTTTTCCCCTAGGGCCCTCTCATCCTTTTTGTAAGAAGATGTTTTCCTTTCCTGAGGCCTTGGGAGTAGGGTGACAGATGTAAGTTGGAAGCGGGTACCCTTGTCTCTGCTTTGTTCTTTGTGCTTCAGGAAACTTGGCAAAGTTGGAGAGGTCAGCTTGGCACCTAAGCTAGACTCAGTCATCTGGGTTAGGACCCTGCTGTGATGTCCCAAGTCCCTGGGAGTGTGGAAAACAGCATTAAATTTTCCTTCTCAGCAGAGAGGTGTTTTTGTGTTGCCAAGGAGAATGAGACTGGTCCTCCAAAGGTTCTTGTGACTTAGCCTGAAACATGCTTAAAATCTCTACAAGTTTAACCTGAGGCAGTGATGATTAGATAATAGTGTTTTACCTAAGAATCTGTAGTTCTAGAAATCTACCTGGTAGGTTGTCAGTTTTCTACCCACTTGTTCTGAAGCAAGAAGAAAAGGAAACCACAAATGAAGAGACAGGTAAGTCTCCATTGCTCCTTCATTAAGGTACAACTACTATGTCCTGTTTGGCAGGTTAGCTCAGGCAAGCAGTTTCCTAAAAGATTTTCTACCCATTCACTTCAAAGAAGCCACAAGTCAATTTTAATTTTCCACGTAAACAGAGATCCAAGCCTATTTATTTTAGGTTACATAAGCTGTTTATTATTGCAGTCAGGCATTTGGATTCATGGCCTAAGGGGACACCCATTATTGGAGCTGAATGTCAGGGCCTATGTGCTCAGAAAAAAGAATTTAGAAAAGGGTAAGAAAAAAAGTAGCTATTTCAGTAAGCTACTTGGTTTGAGTCGCACAGATTTTATTAGTGAAAAAAGGAGTCGGGGTGGCTCCACAGTTATTAAAAGCAGCAACGCCCTTAAATTAGTGTTTTAAAATATGTGTCATCTTGAATGTCATATCCTTGCTTGAACTGGGCTTTAAACATTGGTTTTTCCAGAGGTAAGATTAAGAAGCATTCCTCAACAGAAAGGTTTAAAAGTAATGGTCTTCATAAGCATTCATTAAAAACGTCATTTTCGATCTCGCATGCGTGGCTTACTCTGTTGAATGTGCTGTTAGTGATAACCTCTTCGTTCAGTTGCAACCCTCTTTCCCCTCACTGCAGATGGGGCATTCTCTTCTCCCACCCCCGGGACTTCACTCCAGTGTGCACCACGGAGCTTGGCAGAGCTGCAAAGCTGGCACCAGAATTTGCCAAGAGGAACGTTAAGCTGATCGCCCTCTCAATAGACAGTGTTGAAGACCATCTTGCATGGAGCAAGGTATCGTATCCATGGGCATGTGCTGTGTGGTTATACATCAGGTTACAAATTATAGAGTGGCTTGGGCTTTTAGATAGGAAGGTTTAAGTAAACCTCAGGTTCAGACTTTACTGATCATTTGGAAATCTGCCTTGGATTGCACAATGACCTTCACCTGGTGCTATCCAAGGGCCACTTCTCAGCCCTCATCTTTCTTAGCCTATCAGCATGCCACAGATTTTCTTCCCTTCGTTTGCAGGACACCCCATCTCTGGCTGGTCCTTCTCAGGCTCAGACTGAGCTTCGTCCTCTCCCAGCTCCTGATTTACGCTGGAGTTGCCCTGGGTTGTTTCTTTGACCTCTTCTCTGTTATGGACACTCTTTCACTTGGGGAGCTCCTCCACCCCCATCTGTATACCAATTCCCCAGTCTTCATCTCTAGGCCACACTCTCCTGGCTTCCTGATTGGTTCAGCCCCTGCCTACTCAGCATTTCCCCCATCTCCCATCACCTCAAACCTAACCTGTCCGGAACTGAGGTTCTGTTCTTCTTCCAGGGTCCTGCTCATCTCAGCTAATGGTAACTGCGCTTCTGTGGTGGCTCGGGCCTCAGATCCAGTAATCCTCTTTAATTCTTCTCGCTTGCCCACATCCCGTGTCTGATTCTTCAGCACACTTGTCATCTGTGCCTGCAGCCCATTCCCAGAATCCCTTTTAGAAGTCTCTTTCCCCAGGTATCTTTGTGACCTGCCATCATCTCTTTTCAGGTCTTACCTCAAATGACACTTTCAAGGCTGTTCTTGGCTTCCTTCTCTAAAATTGTAACTCCCTTCCGTGCTCCCCGTCCCCCTCTGGGTTTTTCCTTGGCACATGTCACCATCTAAAGTACTTTGCACATTGCCAATTCCGCTTGTGTGTTTCTCACCACCAGAGTGGAGGCTCCCCAGGGCACACTCCTGCTTTGTGCTCTGCTGGAACAGTGCTCGACATTCAGTACGTCCTAGGCAGTTGGTTTAGATTATCATAAATGAATCAGCTAAAGGAATTGTCTTCTTTTTTAAAAAATATACTTTATTGATTATACTATTACAGTTGTCCCATTTTCCCCCCTTCATTCCCCTCCACCCTGCACACCCCCTCCCACCCACATTCCCCCCTTTAGTTCATGTCCATGTTTCATAAGTTCTTTAGCTTCTACATTTCCCACACTATTCTTGCTCTCCCCCTGTCTATTTTCTACCCACTGTCTGTGCTACTTGTTCTCTGTACCTTGTCCCCCTCTCTCCTCCTCCCACTCCCCTATTGCTAACCCTCCATGTGATCTCCATTTCTGTGTTGTAGTGGTTTGTTCAGTTTGCTTTTGTTTTAGGTGTGGTTGTTAATACCTGTGAGTTTGCTGTCTTTTTCTGTTCATATTTTTTATCTTCTTTTTCTTAGATAAGTCCCTTTAACATTTCATATAATAAGGCCTTGGTGATGATGAACTCCTTTAACTTGACCTTATCTGAGAAGCACTTTATCTTCCCTTCCATTCTAAATGACAGCTTTGCTGGATAGAGCAATCTTAGATGTAGGTCCTTGACTTTCATGACTTGGAATACTTCTTTCCAGCCCTTTCTTGCCTGGAAGGTCTCTTTTGAGAAATCAGCTGACAGTCTGATGGGAACTCCTTTGTAGGTGACTGTCCCCTTATCCCTTGCTGCTTCTAGAATTCTCTCCTTCATTTTAATCTTGGGTAATGTAATTATGATATGCCTTGGTATGTTCTTCCTTGGGTCCAACTTCTTTGGGACTCTCTGAGCTTTCTGGACTTCCTGGAAGTCTATTTCCTTAGCCAGATTGGGGAAGTTCTCCTTTATTATTTGTTCAAATAAGTTTTCCACTGGTTGCTCTTCTTCTTCCCCTTCTGGTACCCCTATAATTCAGATGTTGGGATGTTTAAAGATATCCTGGAGGTTCCTAAGCCTCTCCTCATTTTTTTGAATTCTTGTTTTTTCATTCTTTTCTGTCTGTCTCTTCCTTCTGGTCCACTCCATTGATTTGAGTCCCAGTTTTCCTCCCATCTCTATTGGTTCCCTGTGCATTTTTCTTCATTTCACTTATTGTAGCCTTCATTTTTTTCATCTAATCTGTGAGCAAAATCAACCAATTCTGTGAGCATCCTGATCACCAGGGCTTTGAATTGTGCATCTGATAGGTTGGCTATCTCTTCGTCGCTTAGATAAATTGGCTCTGGGGCTTTGATTTGTTCTCCGGTTTGAGCCATTTTTGTTTCTGGTTGTTTGTTTTTGTTTTGTTTTGTTTTGTTTGTTTTTGTCTAGTCTCGGCTATTACGTAGTGAGGGGTAGAGCCTTAGGTGTTCCCCAGCGCGGGGCAGCCCAGTCGCTGGGTAGTGACACTGTATGTGGGGGCGGGGTCCAAGAGGAAACAATGGTGCTTGCTCTGCTCACTCTTGGATTCCAGTCCCTTCCACTGCTTCCCCTTCGCCTGGATTATCTGCACGCGAATGTGAGACCACCTGGTCAGCCAGCCGCCTTGCGTGGCCTCAGTGGGTCTGCACAGTTGCCACCCCATGCCTGGGGTCTGCTAGCCGACACCTGTGCACCTGGGGTCTGCTAGCTGCCACCTATGCACCTGGGATCTGTCAGCCACTGCTGCCTGCGTGCCGGGTCCGCACCTCCACTTTTTCCTGCCGCGACTCCGCCCCTCTTACCAGTCTGGATGAATGGTTGTTGGACTTCCAAACAGTTCGATTTTCTATGAGTTCTAGTTGTTTTCTTGTTTCTAAATCTTCGCTGTCCTTAATTTTGGTTGTGACAGGAGGCACAGTGTGCCTACCTACGCCTCCATCTTGGCCGGAAGTCCAGGAATTGTCTTCTTTCAACAGGAGGATTTGCTTGGGCAGTAAATAAGGTGGTCCAGACTTAACCTGAGAACAGTTTAATGACCGTGCTCCAGTGTGCTGCTAACTAACGATATAGGTAGCTTGGGAGGGATGCTACCTGTGTGTACCGGGCCCTAGGTCAGGCGTTTCACGAGGCATCTGCAGAGGGGATGTGGCACTGCCTTGTGAGTTGGCTCCCGGGGCTGCACGCCTTGGCCATTCCGTGCCAGCCAATCCCGAGTGCCTCAGGTTAGAAGAACCACATCAAACTCGGAGAGTTGATGGGACCTGCTCAAGAATGCCCTGCTGGGAAACAGTGGCACTGCCACTTGAACCTCAAACCAATGCTCTTTTTTGATATTCGATCACAGGGAGTAGGAATGAGCCTGATTGAGGGTACAATAAAGTCAGAGCACATGGCTTTTTGGTTTTCATGGGTGTGATGTAACACCTGTCAGGCAAGTGGCAGGGTAGAGAATTGCTGCCTAGCAATAATTAGAACAGATGGCTGGAGTAGGAGCTCTTAGCCCGTTATGTAATACCTTCTCAGGTACAGGAGCACACCCAGGGTCCTTTTATAGCTGATGAGCTTCTGTCTTAGAATTTTCGAAATTGTGCTTGCGTGAAATAGGAAACAGGCCCCGAGTATCAGAAGCAGTGCCCAAACTGGCATACAACTCGTTTTGTGGCAAACCCCAAAGTACCTCTAGAACCAAACTGATCTGATCATTCAACCAAATTGATGGTGCTGGCCTGATAGGCAGCCAGTGACAGCAGAAGGGGAGTGAAGATACTAAAATTAAGGAACGTGTTAAAATTTGTTGTTATCCACTTCAAAGTGTGTTAACGCCCCTTTTATTCTTCAGCATCTGTTGACAAATGCACAGCAGTTGTACCTGCCGTTTATGGAATCATCTGAGCAAAGTGCAAGTTCCTTCGAAGACAGGAACTGTGTCTTACTCCTGTGTGCTCATCACAGTCCTAAGCCCACTAAAGCACTATGTCAGTGCCCTGTCAGATCAGATAATGAAGCTAGATTTTTTTCCCCAAAAAAAACTTCCAGGGATAGGAAAAGTAGAAACGAATGACATTTTGTTAGGGGAGAAAGAGAAAAGGCAAGTACATTGTTGTCCTTAAGTTCCAACTTGAAATGCTGTGTTCTCTGTGTGCGTTTCACCCCAGTGCACGTTTTCCTCTGCCCTTTCACCCATAAGAGGTTTACCCTGTACTTGTCCTTGAAATATGTGTTCGACTCTCCACTCTAACATTTGCTTTTGGTTTTGTGGTTTTATTTTTCATTTCTTCTTATCTGTCTTATGGTAGCTTAATGTCGGAGTCAGGATGCCTCTGAGAACAGGGATCAGATCTATAGAATTATCTTTGCACGTGACATTGTTTCTAGAGGTGATAGGCTTAAGGGACCCATTATTTCTGGTGGTTTTCACAATATTTGGGAACCCAGAGGTACCTCGGATTGGGATCTGACGCTACCCTACTCAGCTTTTAAAGAGGTCACTGCTGTTTCTCAAATCAGTGAAAGCAAGCTGTGTTTTAAGAGACTTGGGCGTGAAAAGGGTCTGTGGTTATAGACCCAAAGTGTGACACCCTACTGCTCTTCCTGTCCGTGAATAATTGGGGTAGGCATTTTCATTCATTCATTTGCTTATTAAAATTGCTTAAGATAACTACTATGATTATAGTCCTCTTCCCTGGCTTGCAGTGTGCTGGCTGTTCCCAGACTGAATTCAGAGGATGAGCCTGGTTCCCATTTTGCTCTTTCCTCTTCACGTGCATTTTAGGATATCAACGCTTACAACTGCCAGGAGCCCACAGAAAAGTTACCTTTTCCCATCATTGACGACAGGAACCGAGACCTTGCCATCCTGTTGGGCATGCTGGACCCAGCTGAGAAGGACGAGAAGGGCATGCCTGTGACAGCACGCGTGGTGAGTGGGCCAGGTCCGGTCTGTTGTGCTCGTGACTGGCCAGGCTGCACGTGGCAGGAAACACTTGGACCAACGAGAGGAGACAGGAGAATGCCTGTTAATATCCATTGACAGTGTAACCATGTCGGTGGTCATCTCACCGATTGTCTGCGATGCTCATGCAGAATTCCCAGCTAAATTTCCAAACTGGTTACTTCATAGCTTTTGGAAATCCATGTAAAATAAGTAATTAGGATAAGGGGTCATCTAGAATTGGGTAATCTTTCCTCTAGCTCTCCCGACAGCCCTCTCTTTCAAGTGGTGGGTCCTGTCCTCCTTCATAAGGCAGCTCTGGGTTTCAGTTCTCGTTTGTTCTGCCCTTCCTCACTGGAGAACTAACTTAGTCCCTCATCTGCAAAAAGGGCAGCCAGGTGAGGGCCAGTATCCACTCCCATTAGTATTATTTCTGTGATAATCACCCCTACTTAACACAGTACCCACCCGAGGCTTTGCCTGGTCAGCTCTTCTTACTGGGACAGACAGAACCCAACAGAACTCCCTTCCAAATGTAGAAAAATATCATGAACACTGGGATGTGCGCCTGGAACTAACATCGTACTGAATGTTAACTGTAATTGAAAAGTTTTTTAAAAAATAAAAGTAACAGAAGAAAAGGATCTAGATCCCAGCTCCGCCCCCCTACCCCCGCCCCATTAAGTTTGGTGTATCATTCCAGATGTGTGGGAATTTTTTGTTTGTTTTGTTTTTATCCCCTTGAGCATTTTTAATGACAGGCAAGCATTCTGAGATGCTTTCATATCAAACACATTCAAAGGACTCATCCTTTTGATGCGTCTGTGTGCTTTGCAGGTGTTCATTTTTGGTCCTGATAAGAAACTGAAGCTGTCCATCCTCTACCCAGCTACCACGGGAAGGAACTTTGATGAGATTCTCAGAGTAGTTATCTCTCTGCAGCTGACAGCGGAGAAGAGGGTTGCCACGCCAGTTGACTGGAAGGTAAAGATCCTGAAAGAGCCGGCCCACAGCGTGCAGGGAAGGCTGTGGGGCTAGGGTGCAAGTAGCCGCCCTCGGGCTTCCTCTTGCCCAGGGCTCTTTTCCCAGCATGCAAGTCCACTGGGGGATGTTTCCTCCTGGCTTTCGTGAGTTTATGGCTCTCATTGCCTCATGAGTGTAAGCTCTTCTCAGAGGCCATGTTCAAGGTCTTTTACACTTTTATATAACACACAGGCTTCCTGTATTGCTTTCTAGCTTCTAGCTTGTTTGGACAAATGAATTGGTCAGAATGATGTCCTTTCCTAATAAAAGGACTTTTCTTAAACCTTTAATCCTTCCCTGATGGCAGAATATTTACAACAAAATTTAGATGGGCCACTTAAATCCTGGCTGGAAGACTCGGTGTCTTACTGTTCTGAAGAATTTCCCTCACTTAAGCTTCATTAAAACCATGTAGAATTCTCTGACACTTATTCTTAAGCTTTTAATGTCTGCGATTTCTGCAGTATGTAAGACCTGGATAATAGCACAAGAGTATCTTAATATTGCTACCTTCTTAAAATATGCTAACCTGTATACCAGGTTTTGTGTTTTTCTGATGAGCAAATCAATTAAAATGCTCTATCCATTCACTGAACATATGTTTATGGAGCCCAGATAGAGCTGTGAACCGTAAAGTTCCAGCCCTCTTGGACTCACATTCCTGTGGGTACAGCCAGACAATAAGCCAGGGTATAGTACACTAGGTGGTGACAAGTGCCACAGAATAATCAAAAGAGGAGGAGACCATGGGAGTTCAGAGGTGAGGAGGGTGTCTTTCCATACAGCTGCCACTGGAGGCCTAGAGCAGGAGGCTTGGCTTTGCCTGAGAGCAAGCTCGGCGTGTTGGAGGAACAGGGAAGCCAGCAAGCCTGGGGGTTCTGAAGTTCATGCTTGCCTTTAGGCTTGAACATTGAATTGCACCGTTTTCAATGTCATTCATTAGGTTGGAGATAGCGTGATGGTCCTTCCAACCATCCCGGAAGAGGAAGCCAAGAAACTTTTCCCTAAAGGAGTCTTCACCAAAGAGCTCCCATCTGGCAAGAAATACCTCCGCTACACACCCCAGCCGTAGGTCCACTCCAGGGGCTGGTGCTAGGAGCCAGAGGGTGCCAGCCGCCCATCCTCCAGCCCATGTCCTGTAGCAGTTCCATCAAAACATCCCACTGTGGTCACAGCCGCAGGCTTTGGGTTGCTGTCCTACTGGCTTATTAAATGAAAGTGGCACTAAAAAAACTCCATGGGATTCTTTGCTTCGTGCCTTCCTCCCCATTCTGTTCTGTTCACGTATCTCAGCGCCCTCTCCTGGCTCTCTCTCAAATGCAGTCAGTACTTGAGACTCAGATCCTGCTGGATCTCTGCAAGGTTTGTGATGGACAAGGGAGGATCCGTCCTGGAGTGACCATCAGGTTTTTTAGCTGTTCTTACCAAATTCTCTCTTCTGTTACCCATTTTTGGGGAGCCGCAGAACTTGAGGTTCTTTTTCCTCTGTCAACCTCTTAAGTGTTTGACCCTAGAAGACAAGAGTAACCGGATATTCTTCAGTGTTCAGTGTTTTGATCACAGCTAAGGGGAAAAAAACTTCAGTTCTGTACTTTTCCAGTAGATAACTGACATGGGGTCAGCAGAGGTGGGGGTCTCTAAATATTTTGCTAAGAAGATTTCTCGATAAATTTTCATCAAAAGAGGGAGGCTACCGAAAAGGCCCCACTTTCCTGCAGGGTGCTGCAGGTGTGGGAACAGAACAATAGTGCCGAGTGCCTTTCACAGCAAGTATTTCCAGGGGTCAGTCGCTCTGTTGTGGTGAACACAGAAAGGGGTCGCTTTGGGGAAGGGAGGAGAGGATGACTGAAAATGTTTGTTTATAGAACTATTCTTGCTGGGGTTGGGGTGGTACGTTCTGAATTTTGCTTTTTGGGGGATCTAGCAAATAAATCCTTTGTTAAAACTGGGTCAGAGAATTCTGTTGTCACATTTTGAAACACTCAGCCTTGTGTCCTGAGGACAGAGGTTTCCTCCATGAGCTTGGCATTGATGCTTTTCACTGAAGGCAGAGACACGGAATGCCTGATAACGAACAGGCAGGCATAGCTGACCTCATGTGACTTCACCATGGCACCTGCCTGGGTCTTATGGTCCCTTGAGTGTGTGACCCCTGCTGTCACAAGCTCTCCAAATGCCTTAATGGGATTGCGGAGCTTCAGAATACGAATCTTGAGCATGATGGTACATGCATGCTTTGTACTCTGGACTCATGGTCTCGGACTCACACAATGCTAGTACGTCCTAGGTGTAGAAAGAAGTGCCGCACACCTGGTACAGCCTCTTGCAGATAGCCCTCCGTGTTTTTATTGAGTAAAATACCGTAAGCCATGACCCCTGGTGCCAGGTGTTGGAGAAGTCATTAGGCCTTTAGCTTCCTTGACAAGGTGGCTGACACTATAAAGGTTGAGAATGGAGGCAAACACTCCAAGTTCTCGCTGGGTCCTGGGGAACGCTGGTCTGACACAGACCAACCAGGGCTGGCTTCCTGCTCTCACTTGTCAAGTCACAATGTGTTTTGTCCTCAACACTCTGGTCCTGACTAACGCATCTCTCTGACTAACCCCTGGCTCCATCTCAGGTCACCTACCTATTAGGTCCCTTGCTGCTCTCCTCTGTTCCGTCGCCTGTGGGCCACTCTTAGTCCTCTTCATGGTGACAGTTCAACGTCTGAATCGCCAACGTTAATTATTCACACTTGAGTCTTTACTGCCAGGATGTCGGCCACTGAAGGAGCAAAATCAAAATGGAATTCATCTATTTTCCCCCAACAAATGATCGCCCTCCCCATCCCTCACTCGGGTGCCACCCCTTGATGTTTTGTTTGCCTGTATCCACGCTACTCACATTGATGTCAACATAAAAATGGTTTAAAGGCTCAAAGAAAAGGGGTTCCCGTGCCCTCAAATTGAGTTCCAGCTGTGCTACCGAGCAGCCAGGAGGCTTGGTGAACGAATTCTTTTCCAATTACAAAATACTACATGATGAATGTACTTCTGGGCAGAAGTGATCCTAAGTGTATTTTAACATACTTGGGCAATGGAGAGTAGAGATCCCCTGTTGAGAAGTGCTGCACTCAGTTTTCACAGAAAGTAAAGTGCATGTGCGTGCAAAGATTGATTAATGGCAAGTGAATTTGTGACTGTGGTGGCTACGAGAAGCATAAGGAATTTGAGAGGCAGTCCCTGTGGCTTTTCAAAGCAGCAGCACCTGCTCTGGCTACTAGCTAGTCTTAGAAGATTAGCACAGTGATTAACTTGGGGCTCTTGTGTGGACTAGCCACAAATCTGGTTTCGCCTCCAACCTCCAACTTGAGGGTAGGAATTTGCATTGAGAAGCTCCAGGAAGGGTTAAGGAGCCAGAATGGCTGCGTCTAAATGACCAGGTCAAGATGCCAGTTTGGGTGCAGTGAACTGGCCTTAGTGATTTACTCCATTCTACCCCGTATGGGGCCATGCAAATGAAGGAAACACAGCTGGTTCTCCCTTAAATGGTGCATTAACTGGGTAAAAGGTCATTATCACCTTCTTGTCAGTGATTGGTCCAGAAATGGGCATGTGATTCAGTTCTCCCAGAGGAGACAAACAGAGGATCATGGGAGTTTCCAGCAGAAGTCTCTCGCTCTTGACAGTGACAGGAAACCATTCTTTTTAGTCTCGTATTGAATATGAACAAGAAAACAAGAGGCACTGATTGGCTGGGAGCAGGGAGCCAGCTAGCCATAGAATGGGACTAAAGGTCAACAGCAGAGTGGAGAGGGAAAAAATTCTGATCAGCTTCACTGAGTCTACTGGCTGCAAACCATCCTACCTTGTGACTTTCACAACATAAAATAATAAATCTCTGTATGTAGCATTGAGGCCTTTCCGAGTTGGGCTTCCTGGCCCCTGCAGCCAAAAGCATCCTAATGCGTACGCATGTGGGATTGTCCTGGAGTTGTTTCAAGTGCATGGTGACGGGCCTCCTATGGGAGACTGGAGGGCAGACATGTTTTCCGCTATTTCATTCCCTGTACTGCGACTCTCAAGCTTCAAAATGCATTAAAGCACAGGAGGGACGTGTTAAAATGCAGAGCTCAGGTCCCACCCCAGAAACTGATTCTATCAGTGGCCAGAGTCTGCATTTGTGACGCCCAAGTGACCATGATGCCTGGCACAGCGGACACTGCGCCCAATATCTACTTCCCCTGCTTTACTAAAAACACGCAGGTTGTATTGAGGTTGGCAGGGTGAGGTGCCAGATAAAACGCATCTTAAGGTGCTAGGTATGGGCACATGACAGAGTTGCCCTGGGTAGGGTCCCTTCCTGACGAAAAGGCAAAGCATCGTGGAGAAAGCAGCACGTCCGACTGAAACACCAGCAGGATGCCTGGAGTTACCGATGAAGGTTGGCCAGCCTGAGAATCTAAGTTACCGGCCAAGGACGCAGGAGGAGGAGGCTGCAAGCACCCTGGAGCTGTGATTGCTCCGCAAGCCGCTGGACCAGTCCTGGTCTGCCTGTTTCCAGACATCTGAAGCAGAAGAGCGAAGCCACACCTGATCCAACTGACACGCAGGCACTCCGCAGCCACTCCGAAAACTGAAAACCGCTGCCCTGCGTGCTGGGTGTCCGGAGGCCCTTTGTGAACAGGCACGGCTTTTCCTCTTGTTTTTCCTCCTCTTGTGGTTTTCCCTAGAGCAGAGAGTCTTGTATTCCTCCAAAGTTTTGTTGTAATGAAACAATGGATTCTAGTAAACACACCATAAAATTCAACTTTATTTGACTTTTAAAAACAAAACAAAAAGTATCAAACAGTACTATGCAATGCAAGATGGTTAACTTCTCTACTTTGCTTTCGGTAACTAAGATTATGGGGCATCGTTCTTTTTTTTTTTTTTTTTTTTTTTTTTGCAATAGTTACTAAATTGAGGAAGAAGGGAGTAACTTTAACTCTGGAAAATGTTAACAGGGCACTAATTCTAACAATATCAGAAATCAAAATGATAAGATGCTATGCTTTAGATGGCAATATATTGTATGATGCTTTTAACAAACTTGTGTTTTACTATAACTTGCTGTCAGCTGAACACAGCGTTTCACTTGGTAGGCCATGAGTTTGGGGCTACCTAATCCTGAAGAATTTTTAAACAGCTCAGGTATAATGCAACTACTTCAAACTGGAACTTTTGTAGCAGCCATCAACTGCTTATAAAATAAATGCAGCAGTGAGCTGTTTCAGCAGCTTCTAAGTAAACTTATCAGACAATCCTTCAGCCCTTGAGCCAGGATGCTGGCTTGGTCTTGAACCTGACTTCATTTATCACATTAGCACCATTAGTGTCGTTTTCTATAATGGAATCCAGTGTCCCACTAGAAAAGAAAGCCAAAAGTAGAATATTAGACTAAGGGCATTTGAGAAAAAAACTAAGTACAACCAGAAAACTTATGCAAAGTTTCCATTTTATGATCTGGAACATTCCCTCTAAAAGATCTCACATGTTAAGGACTTTGAGTGATACAATGTCAGTAAATAAATGTGCATCTCTATACCACCCACTGTCAACTTGTAAAGAGATACTACAGTAATTCAATTAGAGCAGTCTGTCTCCTAAGGAAAAGAGAATTGGTAGGAGAACTAGATTCTAGTTAACTTTGTGACTGATTACAGAGTAACTGGGAACTTCTTTCCTAAATCAGAATGAGAATTTTTAACAGTAACGGGGCCTGGAAAAAACAGAGGCAAATGAGAAACCCAGTTACTTGACTCCCAAGCTGGTTTCCCATTTACAAAATAGGGTTTCCAGAGGGCAGAGAAGAAGATGACTAAAAAGAACTGAGTTGCTTTGTTTAAAGGGACCATTAGCCCTAAGTTTGGACAATGCAACTTTCCTTCCCCCAAGACAGACACCGCAGACCACCTGGGTTGTCAGAAATGACCGTGGCAGGCCCAGGCCGGGGGTGTGGCAGGCTTGAAGCACACCATATTCAGAGGGCATAGTTGGGGTCCCTCGGCAAGAAGGGGAAGGAGGGTGCTGATTGCCCCTGAAGCCTGTCCATGGCACCGTTACAGCTGCCTAGTCGACTTTGGCCTTTGCTGAGCGGTCAGAGCTGCCCTCTTCCCCACTCAGCGATGGGCTCAGGCCCCAGGGCAGGGTGCCTGGCAGAGACCCCTGAGTGATTGCCCTGCATGCAGGCTACCTTCCTCCCACCAGACTGGCCTCTACCAATCCGGGCCTGAGGCGACCAGCCCTTGCCCTGGCCAACCCCAGGCATGGCTTCCAGCACATCTGAAACTTTTCTAGATTATCCCTGATTGCTGAAGAAAGCAGGAAAAGATGCTGGGGGCCAAGCATAAGTGACTCCATAACAAAATGTTCTGGGGCCTCCTGTTTTATCTTAAAAATGCATGCAAATTTGTCATCCTGCTCATAAAATGTTTGTTTTCATATAAAGTGTTTTCAATAACCTAGCAGTTAAATGAGTTAACGTTTTCCTTCAAAGATCATCAAGGAAAACTGACTCTCTAGGAAGGTGCCCACAATCAGCCTGTGGCCTCAGGTGGCCCCAGCACCCTGGGCCTATCTATGATTGCTCCGCACGTCCATGGGAATGCAAACTCCAATGGGAGACCATGGATACTTAGATGCTAATGACCCTCCTCAACCCTAATCCCAGAAGTCCCTAATTTTAAAGTAAACATCAAGGGCAGGGGGTAAGGCAGAGGGAAAGTGGGAGAGAGGGGAGGGGAAGCAAAATTATATCTTTGAAAAATATTCTGTAATTTTAATTTTTGAGTAAGTCAGGTGAACTTGGTCCTCATTTTTCCAAATCAGTGAGTTGCCACTAATAATCTCTGATCACGGCCACATTTTACTACTTGACTTCACAGTGTATTTCAGCTTGGTAGTTTAGTATTTGCAACAAGTAAAAATCTAATCCAAGTGTCAAGTTCATTACCTCATCTCTTCTCTTCCAGTTATACTCTCTGTTGGTCGTGTGAGGACTAGTGTTGACTGAGTCTGTTCAAAAACATGTGCCAAATGGAAAAACTAAGTTAGGAGTTTCAGAATCAAAGTGGTGGAATATTTTGAAATATCAGTTTGCTTTCGCTCTGTCGGTCTCCCTTTCCCTGCCTGTTCAAGTGGGCTCCTGACTTTCTCCCTGCAGGGAGGTTGGTAGGTAAATGGGATCCCGAGAGCCCAGGACAGGACTGAGCCACTGGAGGGCCAGCAGGCAGGGCACCTGCATAGTCACAGGGGGCTGGGCCTACAAGGAGAGGCAGCAAAGGTGGGGAAGGGCCACCCGGGGAGCACCCATGTCCCCAGTGGGAGCTGCTGGTGCTCAGCTCTGACTGTTGCCACTTACATCAATGAGGACCAAGTGTTGGCAGACTTTCTGATTTTTTTTTTTTTCAAGAAAAGCTCAAAATCTGGATTTTTTAAAACATGTTTATACTTGGCAACTAATTTTAAAAGTGTAAAAGGAAGCATGCATGTGGGTCAAACCCAATGCGCTGGCTGGATCCAGTCTGCGCAAAGCGACGCATTTCCCTCCGCGCCTCTGGAATCAGCTGGGGAAGCAGCAGGGCCTCCAAACCCAGCAGGAGTGGGTCCTGTCCCCTGTTTCCACTTAAGGCCAGAGGACACATGGCCCTCAGCCATCCAGGGCTTGCCGTACGGCTGTGCCCCACGAGCGCTGCAGAGCAGCAGGGTGGCAGACCCAAAGAGACCACAAAGGCTGGACAGCGGTCAGCTCAGCTTGGACAGGGAGCCGCAGAGGGCGCTCCGCCAGCTCAGACGCTGCTGCTGCTGCTGCTGCTGCTGCTGCTGCTGCTGCGTACAACCCCAGAACGGGGCACGGGGAGCGAGCCCTGAGCATGGCTGAGTTTGACTCGCTTCTGGGGACACGTGAAATCACACTCTGAATGTCTGTCTCCCCCACCACTGGGACGGAGGCCCTGTCTGGCCCACTCACCAACTAGTGCTTGGCATGGTGCCCAGCACACGCTGGGGCCGCATTTTTATAAGGATTATGCAAATGAGAACTAATGAGATGTAAACTCTTAACAAAAGGATCACTTTAGACACACGATTTGAAATCATGGACACTGGCTACCCCTAATGAACCGTTCACTAAGAACTGCATCATGTCTAAGCTAGCAGGCCACATGAATTGTAACCACTGGGGATGGCGCTAATTAGAGGGGGAAGTCCAGGGCAAGTGCTTTCGAGCCGGGGCAGCTGGGAGAACAACGGCAACGGGCTCCGTGAGGCAGGGCCGCTGAGCGCTGAAGGAAAGACCTGGAGTGCTTTTGCTCCAGAGCAAGGCCTTCCCATCGAGTCTTCCTTTCATGCTGCTCAGCACTGTGCTGTGTGCAGCTAGGCGCTCATTCACATTCAGGGACTGTAACTACTTGGCAACTATCGAAGTCCACTGCACAGCAAGTCATCTGAGTTGTGGCATTGACCATGGTTAGGGTCAGGTTCCATTGCCCCTTGGGTTGGTGGAAGCAAGCCAGCGGCCCACGCCTGGGCCCACCGTGGGAGTCTGTCCCCTCCCCATCCTGCTCTGCCCCAACCTGCTGCGTGGCTCCAGCCCACAAGGGCAGGAACAGAGTAAGGTAGAAGCTGCCCCGCCCTCCCTAGCAAGGGTGTGGGGGGAGGGTCACAGAGCGGAAGGAGCCACCTGGAACTCTCTGATAGGTGACCTCTCAGAAGCCACGTGGTGGTCAGGGTGGGGCCCAGAATGGGGATTAGTGATAAGCCCACACAATGCCCTCAAATCATTTTCTTTGAACTGACTGAATTTGACATTTACCTAAACTCCTTCCCAATGGTTTTCCTATCACTAAAGTCCCCCTCCTTACCCATGACCTCGTAGGTACTATTTTTGACAGCCTCAAATCCTTGGATAACCAGCAGCTTGCTGAAATCTGAAATTCCCTGAACCTAAAGGAGAAAAGTCCAAATTAGTCAGATGAACACTCTTTGATATCTAAGCTGGCTGCTTCCCAACCTTTCCAAAGAATACAAGAAATTAGCCCAAACCTAGAACTGGGCCTCCAACCTAAGCTCTGTCTTTCTCACTTCACATCCTCTTTAACGTTGCTTCAAAAAGCCTGGTACCAGCAAGTTATCTTTCACTTATGAATAGACACCAGAAAGGAATTTTCTGCAGCTGACTTGTGACTGAACTGGACATTCCTAGTTTAAAACAGAATCCCAGCCGCCACCAAGTTACCTTGACTCCCACACAGACATTTGGGGACTCAGGTCCCCGCCTCCTCCCCCAGGACAGGAGGGTCCTCTTTTCTTGGTGTTCTCACCCACAACACTTGCCCTCCCAGAACATAAGCAGCAGATAAGTGGCAGTGGCTGTCATTTCCGCATACCGCATGCTACCTGATTGAACCCTCCCAACCACCTTACAAGGTCACTGCTGCCACTGTCCTCATCTTACTAACGTGGCCCCTGAGCGTCCAGAGGCAGCTGGCCAGTGCTCACACACCCTGTGGGCACAGGGGTCAGGCCCTCAACCCGAGGATGCCTGCCTCCAAACCCTGGTGCCTCCGCGAACTCCGCCATGGGCACTCTCCTGTGGTCCTCTGCCTCACTCCCTTTCCTTCAAAGCTAAAGAGGTTTTCATTTTCCATTAAAAAAAAATTGCCTTCATCCTCTGGATTGTTGAGAGGTACAAAATAAAGATGTTAAAAAAAGAGGCAAATGCACTTTGTAGGAGGTTTGCCACTGTTTCCAGGACACAGACTTTCATTAAATGGATGGCCTTCCCAGCCTGACCAGGCAGAAAGTGTCTCCCCAAAGCGGGGCGGGGGGTAGGGGTGGACCTCACTACCAGATTAGAGCTCGTCAGCTCTTCTCAGGCCTCCTGGTCCCCCATGATACATCAGTGGGTGGCCTACTAGGGACCCTGCTTCTGCCCGTCCCATGCCCCATTACCTGCTCAGTGTTCACACCTCCCTTTGTTACAGAGACGTGGATTGAGGCCCAGGGCCTGTTGCCCAGTTGTGCCCACGGCCCCTAGTGTGGCAACAAAGTGACCTGGCTCTGACTCTGCTCCCTTATCAATCCATCAGCACAGATACGTCCAGAATCATGAGGGCCCACGGTGTCATTGGTGGAAACTAGGAAAAACACACCCCGGGCATCCTTCCTCTGGGGAGGCACAGCCCCACGCCAGGGCACACAGCGTGGCAAGCAGAGAGCAGGCTGCTCCAGCCCCCACTTGCCCCTCAGTCACACCCTAGTGCTGGCACACCCTGCATGCAGCACACAGAAGCCCTGGGTGCCTTTCAACCCTTGTGTGAAGGGCAGGTGAGAACTGCAGGTTTTAATGTGGTCGGTTGAGTTTTACAGTCACTATGGGGCCCTGTGGAATGCAAATGACTCTGTAGAAAGGACCCTCCTCACCTGCTCACAGGTTTTAGGTAAGATGCAAGGTGCCAGATACTGCGCCTCTGTGCTTGTGTCAATGACGCTGCCGTACACGACAATCACCAGCTTCATGGTGGCATAGTCGATAGTCATTTCGTTACAACTGGACAATGTCTCCACGTATGCCATGTTGAGCAACACGCACTTTTCAAATGTTAAGTCCTACAATGAAATTACAGTTTTCCTACAAACCATACCCAATGCTACATGGTACCCAGAAGGAAGAAAACTAGCCATTTGGCTGAGTTCTTTGAAGGTGACAAAAGGCGTAGGAGCCCATGGGCTAAGACAAAGAATTTACTGAGAGTTCCACCGAGATTCTGAACCCAGAATTGTGCCATCTCTGTCGCATGGTCCTGGCCAGGGTGGCCCAGGCTGGCATGGGGGGCTGAGTGAGCCCCACTTGGCCGGAGCAGGCCAGTCAGCTAGCTGGGCCTCCCGGATTTCTCTTTGCACAAAACCAGAGTCAAAGACACACAGGTCTTGCCCTGCAGCAAGCCATCAATCATCCAGCCAAGCAAGAGGACAAACGGGATGGAAAGCCAAAACAAACACAAGCAAGGCTGTGAGTCTGAGACGCACTTCGAGGCTCTGAACCAAAGACTTCAGAGCTGGAAGGGAGCTGTGACGGTGTGAACCGGGTCCCCCTGCAATCCCTCTGTTGAAGCCCTAACCCCCAGGACCTGCAAACCTGGCCTTACTTGAAAGTGGGGTTGTTGCAGACGTAACTGCTGAAGTGAAGATGAGGTCCCACTGGAGGGGGGTGGCCCCCTAATCCAACAAGACTGGAGTCTTTATAAAAAAGGGAAATTTAGACACAGACAAGCGCCAAGGGAGAACTTCGTGGGAAGATGAAGACATACCTAGAGGCCAAGGAAGCAGACCCTGGCCGATCCTCCCCACAGCCCTCAGGAGGAAGCAACCCTGCCAAGACCTCAGTTTCAGGGTCCCAGCCCCAGGAACTATGAGACAACAAACCTCTGTTGTTCAAGCCATTCAGTGCGTGCATACATAGTGCTTTGTCAGGGCAGCCCCAGCAAACCAGCACAGGGGCTTGGGTTACTTTAATTAGACTAAATAAACAAACAAGCAAATAAATTCTGGAATCTGAGTTTAGAAGAGCAGGCACAACCTTCTTTTCTGTCTTTGTCCCAAAAATACGAAGTGCATTTTGTAAAAAGAAACACAGTGAATGAAAGTTCATTAATGTAAGTTAATCATGGAACTTACCTCGTCAATGAGAATTGATTCAAAATACTGGTGGGCAGTGCTGAGAGCAAGCTTTAGCCATATTTTATACTCCAGGAACGGCCAGAAGACATCAAAGCCTTCGTATAAGTCCTCCAGGGAGATGAAGCAGGCCTGAAACCACCAAGGGCCATGCAGCAAGCTTGACTCGGAACTGAGATACAAGACCCACAGAAAACAAGATGCCTGCAGATTTAACCTTCATCACACCTCGTAGAAAAGCATCACCTCTGGTGTAATTAGGATCCTCTGCCATCCCAAAGCACTGTACTGTTGGAGAGGCTGTCTGTTATGTACAAGGTAACACAATTTGCAGGCCAGTGAAAGCTATAGACCTACTAACAGGCCAGGAAATCCCATACTCGTCAGTGGCTATGATGTGGACAGGGCCCACGAGCCCAGGACTCGGGAACTAACTAAGCCCGTAACCTACCTACTTGCGCCACCACGGCAGGGAAAGTGGGCTCCCGTCTACTCTTTGTTTCCAGAGGCGAACTGCTGCCCAGAGTCAGGAAGACTACGCTTTCAGAAGTCACACTCCATAAGCCTCCGTGAATTCAGCCCAGCCCCGTGACCAAATTCATGCCTTCTAACCTCTTCCAGAAATGAGGTGGTGCAAAACCCAGAGGGCAACACTCCCGCCGAGCCACACACCCCTAAGACCCTGGTCCCGCCCTGTCCCATCTGAGAGTCCCAAAAGCTTGAGAATTCTTCGTCAGCAGGAACTCGGGCTTGTTTCTGTTTGAATGCCCCCACAGCTAGTGGAATGTCGGGTTACTTACTTGGTGAATAGATAACATCCTCCATAGCAAGTGAAAAATGGAAAAGAGGGAGTTTAAAAACAGGCATTCTTTAGAAGCACTGCTTTCATAATGCAGGCCCTTTGCTGAGCACCTCTACATGCCAGGCACTGCACACAGGTGTTTTCCCCAATCCTCAGAACATCAGAAGTTAGACAAACTCTCCTTTGATGAACAAGGACACACAGACTCAGAGGGCTTAAAAACACCTTGCTCCGGACCCCACAGCCAGGACATCAGACCCTGGATCTGCCTTCGCAGTCACTGCTTGGTGACTACATAGTACACCAGAGCCCCAAGGAGGAAAACACATCGCTGTTCCTCATGTCCTTGAGGAGGAGTTACTAATGACCCGCCACACACACAGAACTGGGGCCTTACCTGTAAAATCGTTTCACAGATGGCAGTGTATTCGATTTCACGCTTCAGTAGGCAGCTCAGCTCGCCAATGATGTCCCCGCAGATGCAGTACTTGGTGAACATGGTTTTGGACTCTCTGTCTGACTGCAGGGTGTAGTTGACTCCTAAGGTAGGAGTCAAACTATGCAGCTGCCGAGGCAAATCCAAAGTGAGACACCCTGACCTGACCACTGGGGCCCCCACTCCAGCTGGCAATGTTTCCAATGGAAGGAAAAGATGCTTTGTGAATCCTGTCGGGTGGGAATTAGGCCTCACAAAAATCACCATTCCTTTCACATTGCGACTCTCTGAGGCACGGATGGCTTCCAGTCCTTAGCTTTGCAGCTTTCTGCTAATAGCCTTCCTTATGTAAACTCCCGCCAAAAGTAGTAGTTGCCATCCGCAACTAATGTAACTCCTTCTCGGAGTCTATGAGAGATGCTTATCATAATGGGCTAGTGGCTCAGGGTGGAAAAAAAATTCTTTTGACTGCATGAATGCATAAATCAGACACCATGAATTAATAAACCTCCCAACCAAGCCACCCTCAGTAAAAGCCTTGTTCCCCTTTAAGATGCTTAAGAATAGTTGCCAGAAGCTGACAAAAGAAAAAGGGTTTAGGGTGAACACAGAGGGTTGAGTTCCCTCAGGAAAAGGACTGGTAGGCATGGGTGGGAGGGGAAAGAAAGGTATCAGATTTCAGGAGGAAGCTGCAGGAATCAACCAGAAAGATGACAGAATTTTCCAAACAGTTTGGCTGCAAATATTGAAAACGAAGACTATTGTTCCAGACACAGGAACTAGGGAACTGAGGGCCCCTGAAGAAGTTGCTATGAAAAACACATCCTCTCCTAGGGATTCCCATTCAGGCTTTTCCAGGCATTCATGCTTCCAAAGGACTTGGACTTTCCACACTTCATCTTGAACGCAATTCATTCAAAGGCCCGCTGAGCAGAGGTAGGCAGCATTTGAAAGAAGCCCCTCCATGACTACCTTTTGTTCTTCCCTTACTCCTGAATCTAGAGGTGAAGAATCTTGCAGGTGGCATTCAGGTTTCTAGTCACCTGGTCTTAAAGAGATGATTCTGGAGTATCCCAGTGAGCCCACCGGAACCAGAAGAGCCTTCTAAAGAGAGAAGGAAGTGAAGCTCCTCAGGGAGATGGGAGGATCTGAGGCTTGCGTGCATGCACGTGCATAAGGACCAAAGAGGAGCCCTAGGAGCTAAAGCTGCTCCCAGTGGACAGCTGCAAAGACACAGGGACATCTGTCCCACAGCTGGAAGGAACTGGATTCTACCAACAGCCTCAGTGAAGCTAGAAATGGAGTTGGCACCCGGTTTCCAGAAGGAACACTGCCGTGCGGACCCTTTGATTCTGGCCTTGTGAGGCTCAACAGAAGCATCTTAGAAAACCCAGCGAAGCCCACAGGACTTCTGACCTACGGGGCAATGTGATGACAAACTAAGCTGCTCAATTTGGTGACTTGTTTTGGCAGGTACAGAACACTCCTATAACATCTTCAGCCAAAATCTCACTGGACTTGTATTTTAAGAAGCCCCAGTTAATCTCGTCATGGCAGGAAAATTCCCCAAAGGAACACATGTGTGTCAGCTTTGGAGAGTTTGATTTGACACATTTAATAAAACACTGGTGGCAGTATATTTTTGTCATGGATGCCAATGAGAGCTCAGCGTAGTGGCTCAGCACGTGGATTCTGATGGGAGCAGCGTAATGGCTAAGGACACAGACATGGGGACTGGAGACAGACCCCCTGGGCTTAAAGTCCTGCTGGACTCTCACTATGTGCCCTTGAGGGACACGTGAATTGCTCTCTGCACATCAGTGGCCTTGAAACATAAGGCTGTCGTAAGAATTAAAGTCATAACATGTTGCCATTCTTGACCATGCTTTCAAGAATTACAACTTCCTCATCTCTAAATCACCTCTAACATACTGTCTACTTAACTCATTTATTTTGTTCAGCGTCCCATGTCCTTCTATGCCTCTACTAGAAAATAAACTCCAAGAAGGCAGGGACTTTTGTCTGTTTTGCCAACTCTGCGCTGATGCTGCGCGGTGCATGCTGCGTGGTAGAAAGGAAGTGAACATCTGCTCAGTGACAGTGCCAGACACTTATAGGTACATGTGTCTACATGCTGATAGGCTTATCATAACAGTTTAATTCCCTAATCAACTTGGGTGGTTTTAAGGTCTGAAATACCCACTCCAAAAAACAGAAAGCCAAATACATTATTTACTTTACAGCAAGGGTTTGTCACTTGGAACCGCATCTGATCTGGGAATTACTTGGGTCGGGAGCCGGGGCGCTCCCATGTGTTCGGCTACTAGCATTTGGATTCTCAAGGGTTCCTGTCCCTGTCACTCTACTGCCGTCTTTCTCTGGCCACCCAAAAGCCTCCCATCAGTCAGATGAAAAGTTATATTTTCGATCTTCATCCTATTTTGACCTCCAAGAGGATGGGCCACTTGTGGTCCTGACTGCTTTTCTTTAGGTGAGGGACTCAGCCACCCTGCGTACTGGGCTCCTTAGTCGAACGTCATGGAAAAGTCTGCTTCCTCTCAGCACTGTTGGGAGGGATGGTAATGACTACACAAGCATTTCGTTCAATGGGGAGCACCTCCCAGATACTGGGGTTCAGCGCCATCTCTCAGATGTAGTGTTCAGTCCGAAATGGTTTCACTCAGAAAAGAGATCATGTTAAAATTTTGAAACTTTCTTGGTTCCTAAATTTCTCCTTATGTTATAATTACATAGTTCAAATGCATTTTAAGTAAAGAATAAATAGTTCCTTACACTCGCCATTCCTGAAATGATTAAGTAGATTCCTTGTGGCATTTCACCTTCTCTACAAATGACATCTCCATAGTCAAAATAGGCAAGTTTGGCTCTTTCCTGAAAGAAAGAAAAAAGGTAAAAGAAAAAATCAACACAAAAGGTTCATAGTCTACTTTTATAAGTAGAAATAATAAGATTTTAAAGCAAAAATGGCTTTTAAGTAGCATGAAAAAAGATAGATATTTTGGTTTGTTAATGAAGTATAATAACACACTGACATGCCTCATTAACATTTAGGGACAAGCAAGCAAACTGTAGACTTTGCAGTCCTGACCAACATAGCTCAGTTGGTTGGGCATGGTACCACAGGACAGAAGGTTGCTGGTTCGATCCCTGGTCAGGACACATGCCTGGGTTGCAGGTTTGGTCCCAGGTCAGGACACATGTGAAAGGAAACTTATTGATGATTCTCTCTCACATCAATGTTTCCCTCCTTCTCTTTCTCTCTTCCTTCCCCTCTCTCAAAAAATAAATAAATAAAATCTTAAAAAACAACAAAATTATAGAACTTGTGATTAGCACCCAGAACAGTGACTGATAAAAACAGCCAATAAATGCTAGGTTGGGTAGATGTTTACAATAAAGTGTGATAATTCTGATAAAAGAGATCGAGATAGGACGTTCGGGAAAAATCCAGAAAGGCCACAGGACTGTGTCTTGGGTGTCCAGGGAAGACTTTATAGAGGAAAGAACAGCTAAGCTGAGGCCTCCTGGAAGAGTCATAGATAGTCAAGATTCGATGAACTGAAGACCATTCAGGGTAGAGGGCTTGCTGTATGCAAAGGCCCAGAAGCAAACAGAATACCCAATACCTGTTCGAGGTAAGCAGAGACTCAGTATGTTCCAGGGACTCAGTGCATCTCAGGCAGGGAGCAGCAGACACCAGGGCTCAGTTTTCCATTGAGCCCCAGTAGGCACAGTGCCCAGGGTTCACAATCGTTTTAGGGACTCACAACAATATTTGAGTTTCTTTTAAAAATCAGAAGGAATATAAGAACTTTTAGGAAGAGGAAAATGTTTTAATAGTAAAACAGTTAGCACTCACTAGTACTGATTTCCAAAGAGAATTTTAAACACATCTGGTGCGAATTAAAAACACTAGCAATGGCATACAAGGAATCAGACAGTCCCAGCTCTGGAGAGCCCCGCAACTATCACTATCTTTCTGGAGCCCAGGGGAAGTGTCCTTACAGTCAAGCAGATGCCTCGAGTGTATCTACATGCCTGGGTCACAAGACACAGTACAATTACATTTGTGGTAAAGCACGTGCCATTCTTTCTCACAGAGTGTTCTTGGTTCCAAAAATCTAACAGAGATTTTAACAGGTGATGAGAACTTTTCGGATCTACTCTCTTAGCAACTTTCAAATATCCCGTGCATTGGGATTAACTATAATTGTCATGCTGTTCACCACGTCCTCCAGCACTTACTTATCTTCTAACTTGGAAGTTTGTACCTTTTGCCCACCTTCCACCAATTCTCCCAGCCTCCTCTGCCTCCCACTTTTGGTAACCACAAATCCAATCTCTTTTTCTAGCTTCGGTTCTTTTTGCTAATTCTTCCTTATCTCCCCACTCCTAAATGTTGGGTAGCCTAGGACTCAATATTTGGATGTCCATAATAACTGCCTAAGTTATCTCAAGTCTCAAGACTTTAAATATGGCCTCTGTGCTGACAACTCCAAAATGCATGTCTCCAATTTGGCCTCCCACCTGGGATCAAGTCTCCCATTCAACTGCCTACTCCACACTTGGATCTCTAATAGTTTTCCCAAATGTAACGTATTCGGAATCAAACTCTTGCCCCACCACCATCATATAAATCTTCTCTTCCCCCTCTAATTAAATGGTAACTCCATTCTATTCAGACTAAAAAGTCTAGATGTTATGCTCTCTCCCTTGCACACTCACTCCATCAGCATCTATCAGCTCTCTCTTGAAAACATCAAGAGTCTGATTGCTTCTCACCACTTCTGCAAGTCCAAACTGCCATTATCTCTTGCCTCCCTTGCTGTAATTGCCTCCTACTAGTCTCCCTGGCTTGCCCTTGACCCCTTGCAGACTTTTCTCAACACAACAATAACTGGTCCTTATTAAACATGTTAGATCATGTCACCTCTCTGTCCCAAACCTTTCAGCTGGTTTCCATTTAATTCAGACAAAATGCCCAAGTCCTTGCAATGGCCTGCAAAGTTCTACAACCTCAGGCTCTCCCCAGCAGCTCCCACTTCTCCTCCTCCCTCTATCCCTGCCCCCACCGGCCCAGCAGGGCCTCGGTGATGTCCTTGAGCCCTGCAAGTGCACTCCACCTCAGGGCATTGCGCCTGCCTGGAATGTTCTTCTCCCTTCCACTACTTGGTCCTTCATGTCTTTCAGATTTCTTTGCAAATGTCATCTTCTAGAGCAGTCTTCCCTGACCACTTCATATAAAACAGCTGCCCAACCACATTCCTTCTCTACACAGCATTTATTTATGCGTTGGTATGGTTAGTATCCATCTCCAGCCATATAATATAAAGTCCATGAAAGCAGGGACTTCATTTCTTTTGTTCACTGCCATCCCCTCAAACCTCAGGTAGTCTCTGGCACATAGAAGATATTCAGTACATATTTGTTGGAAGAGCCCAAATTCCAACAGCAACACCCAGTTGCCTTTAGACCACAGGTGACCTCTTGAATATATGACAGCCTTCACCACTCCCTGTTACACCACACCCAGCCGGTTTTACTTTTATATTATCTTCCTGGCCTGAATAGTCATTTAAATGTGCTCTAAAAAGTCTTTTCCAGAGTGTGCCTCCCTCTGGAAGTCCAGAGTTCTACAACATAAAACAAGATGGGATTAGTAACAATCAGGTAACAGAGACAGCTCATCCTAAACAGATACTCCATTGCGGAAAAAAAAAATAATGTATCTTTTAGGATCAAAATGAATTGTTTTTGCTGGGCCTCCATTTTGATTTACACTTTATTGGCCATTATGGGATTCTTCATTTAGTTTTCTTTGGTTGTTGTTAATTTTGCATTAAGGAGTAGAAAACATGAAATATAATGATCATCAAACCTGAGCCAGAATAGAAGACAGAATGTTTACCTTGAAGAACTTAATGACAACCTCTTGATTTCCCAGCCAAACAATCTTATGGAGATAACTGTCAGGCGTAGGAGGTGGGATGGCCGTGGGAAAGTTGTTCAGTGTCCTTAATTTCGAAAGAAGTACCTAAAAATGAATGATCGAAATAATGGTAATCAGATCCTATAACAGAAAAAGGAATATTAGGTTAAAACTAAGGAAATCTAAATAAACAACTGTTATGCAAATTTAACCTAGATTTTTGACTCAGAGCTTCCTTTGCCCCATTTAAATTGTCCTCTAACTTTTTTGGTCCATGTTCTCCCCTCATTACTATTTTCACTGACTTATTATTCCAAATTCAACTTATCATCTTTACACTCTAGTTAACACACACAGAAATATATATTCTCCCGCCTTACTCTCAAATTAGCTAAACTTCACAGTTAGTTACTATGTGATTTAATGCCATGTTCTCTCAATTTTTTTAATGTGTATAGTTTGCTTCTTTAAGGCCTTCTAATTTTGGAGGATACTATTACAGTTTTGTGGACTCTGAGAAGCCTTCTCTGGCTTCCCTCACCAGGTAAGAGATAACCACTTATCTGTCTTATTCCCACAGCACCTCCCACAGGCCTCCCTTACGTAACTCGCTGCATTGTAGTGGTCTTATTTTTATGTATGTGTTTCACGCTGCACATTACATAACTTTCATTGATTGGATGAACAAATGGCTAAGTGAAAGAATTAGGGAGAGCCCATGAACTTTGGGGTCAGCATTGTATTCATTAATTATCCTGACCTCCGTAGTAAGTACTCAATACATATTAACTTAATTAAATCAAATAGACTTACCTGCCACCTTATGCCCTGGGATCAATAATCATATCACTTTGGCTGACAATTTGACAACCAGTAGGCATGTAATCACTGGCTATGGAATGATTGTTTACCCATAAGCTTTCTAAACAAACCAATAGGAAAAAATAAGTCTCTCTCTTCATAAGGGTTACTATTTATTTATGAGCATTAAGCATTCAAATCCTTCAAAGTGAGAAATGCAAAAAATACAAAACACAATGTGTGTGGAGGTATAACTTGAAGAACACTCTAAAGTGGCCCGTCTTTCCCTCTCACAGACACGAAGGGGAGATCGTATCACCCATTTGGTGGTCTGTCCTACCCCCACTTCCCTGCTGGGGCCATGAGGGGGCACTCTGTCCAGCAGTTGTCCAGAAGCCCAGGGCATGGTGGCTGTGGCTGGGAGCTATCCGTGGCAAGGAAAAGCCTGTGACACCCAGAAGCAGCTCATCAGTGGGCAACACAGAGAGGATGCAGGACCAGAACCTCCCCTTTTCTGCTTTCTGCTCGGAAGCAGACAGCCCCTTGTGTCAGAGAGGAAGAACAATCTTACTTGCGCAAACACACAGCCCAGATGGTAAGTGTGTGGAGTGCTAGAACTCAACATTTGTTCCTCTGGCATATGTTCCTAATTTTTTCACAGATGCATTTATAATTTTCCAAAAGTCCACTTATCATCTGACTGACTAGGCTGTCTCCCCTGCCCCTCCCCTCTTAGAACAGCCCCCTCCCCAACCCCACCAGGACACCGGGTGGGCCCCTCCCTACCACACGAACATTGTGTGACTCCCAGCTCCCTGGCCACCACTGAGGGAACTGGGCAGTCCGTGGCCCACCAGAGGAGAGAGAAGCAGAAAAATCTAGAGTTTGCAGAGGGAGCCAAAAGAAGGTGCCACAGAGGCCAGGTGGCTTGGTCCTCACTCAAGTCCCTTCCCAAGGCCTGGCCACCTGGCCTGGCACCTGTGGGTTCTGCAAGGCTCTCTGTGCCCTTACACTAAGTCTCCCGAACCCACTTCTGTGCTAAGCCCAGCTCAAGTTAGTGTCTTACTTGCAACCAAGTTGTTCAGACCTGAGGTGCACCAGGCAGCACCCGGGCTGGTGGCCCTGGCAATGACACAGGCTGCAAGCAAATGAGAGGTGGACACGAGGTCACTGGAGAAGCAGTGCAGGTGGGGGTGCCTGGCTGAGGGACTCAAGCAACATAAAAACATTGCTTTACTACCTTACTCGTCTTGATGCCTTCATGCTTATCGATAATGCCCCTTGACCAAAGGACGGTGAGGTGCTTCAGAGGCTCGGCGATCACTGTCTGGATGACCTGCCTGGTCTTCAGAGCAATGACGACATCGCGCCCCTCGTGCTCTATGAGCCCTGAAGCAAGTGACACCCTCAGTAAGCCCACAGTGCAATGGCTACAACAGAAACCAATGCTGGTACAACAGGCTGCAATTTCCAAAGGCCTGGTGCAACATCCTTTTGTTCCTGTTTCATGCAGAACATGGGAGGCCGGTGGGACCAGAGTTATTGTCCTCTCCACTCTATGGATGAGAGAACTGGATACTGGGTCTCCCCGCCAGCAAAGAGAGCACCACTCTCTGCCCAACGCCAGTGGCACTGCCTGCGACCTACCATATTTTGCTGTGTATAATGCACAGTTTTCTGCCCAAATTTTCAAGGGAAAAATAAGGATGTGCATTCTACATGGGTATGATGATCACATACCATGGGTATAATAATGGGTATAATGATCGTGTGTATAATGCACATAAAAAATAGGTGTGCATCATACACTGCAAAATATAGTAGCTCTGTAATGAAACCCATTCCACAGCAGTATCACCACTTTTACTTGTCTCACTCTCCTCGTATAACTTTATATAAATTACAGCGTTAGAGAAATTGTGTAATTTTTGGTGGGCAGATGAATAAATGACTGGATCAAAGGGTCCCTGGACTTCAGCTGGTGGGCTTGCTGGAGACAGAACCCCGTGTCGTTTCCTCTGAGCAGGAGAAATCATGGGCAGGGCTGCAGTCGAGGCTAACAATGTAACTGCTCCGTCCTGGTAATCCGAACATTCAGCACAATGCCTGACTCCTGGAAGGTGCTTGTGTCATCCTGTCAACTGCCGTGAGCAGCGAAATAAAGGGCAGGAGGGTCGAGAGCAGGTTCTGGTGTCAGCCACACCTGGGCCTGAGGTCTGTCTAACTCACCACTTACCAGTCATGTGACCTCAGGCAGTGTGACCTCCCTACGCCTCAGTTTCATCATCCATAAATGAAGACAGCAATAGTATTTGCCTCATAGAGTAGTTATGAGCAGAAAATGTGATAATGTCTATAAATAAAGCTGCTAGCCCATTCCTGGCACGATCAGCATTCAATAATCCGTTGTAGTAACCGTGTGGGAAGAGGCATTCCCTCATACAGGACTGGATCAAGGAAACTTTGTAATATTTCACACTAATCTAAAACATAATGTCAGATAGCAGCTCTCAGGCCTCTAATCTATAAAAGCACAGCAATAAAAATCTGTCTATATGTGAAGCGATGGGCCCTGGATTTTCTGAGACAAGGCCCAAATATTGTGACTTAGAGTCTCCAGAGTTGAAATTCCATTCATTAGACAATGTTATTTCAATTTTGATTTGGAAAGTATGATCTTTATTAATCCACAAGGCATCTTACAGTGTGGTTATAAATGCAAAGTGGCTTTATTTTATTTCTTGTATAATAACTTCCATCTATTAAGGGCCCATTCCATTTCATACTTTCTACCAGATGCTGGAAGCTGGGTCCACAGCCCCCTTACAAGGAAAGCAGGCCCAAGATGCTTTGTGTGAGATCCTAGGACTCCTGCTGTGTGCTTCAACTCAAGCAGGGTGACTATGGATGCTCAGGAAATGACGTCCCTTGCAGGCTCACACTCCTGAGCATCCTTGCAAACAAAGTAAAAGCAAACCAAACCACCCTTCGTCAAACGAAGGCAATTTTCGCATGCCTTTTTCTTACAATCTTAAGGAATCTGATCCTGTCACCTGAATCCATCTTCCACTCTCCTCACTCTTCCCTCTGTGCTCCTGCAGCAGATGTTAGAGCTCCTATAATTTTCTGCAGTTACCTACTGCTATGCTCACACCCTCCTCTAGGCCCTGCACTCTTTGCACAACGGGCCCGTTACACATGTTCAGTAAGTGCTGGTTGGATGAGTACACGGATGATCGCGTAACTGAATGAAAGCATGAACCGGTGTTTCTTTGGTTCAATGACGGGATGGTGGGTCCCAGAGCAAATGAAGCCTGAAGCTTTGCTGGAGGCAATCATGCCAAAACAGAAGCTGCCCTACTTTGGGCTTGTCATGAGTAGCAGGAGTTCCCTGGAAAAGAATTATGCTGGAGGAAAACAGAAGGCAGCAGGAAAAGAGGAGACCAAATATGAGATGGATTGTCTCCATAAAAGAAGCCACAGGGAGGAGTGTCCGGGAGCCCAGCAGGGTTGCTGAGGACAGGACATTGTGGACATCACTCATCATAGGGTCCCCAGGACTCAGAGCTGACTCGGTGGCAGGTAAGACTCACGCAAGGTGTGACTTCAGGAAATCAGATTCTCCAACGACCTACCTAGTTCTATGAGAGCATCTTCTTTGTCGCTTTCCAAAATTTCATATAATTTCTGTAAGAAATTCGGAAAAACATTAATTTGTTATAGCAAGTGCATTTTCTGAGGGGAAAAGTACAGTCGTAGAAACCTCATCTAGTTTGGGAATCAGGGGAGAGACCTGTGGCTCAGCTCTGCCAGCCTCGCGATCCTGCTGCCTTCCCCGCGCTCCCACTCCCCTCCTCATCCCCTCAGTGCCAGCACTGCAAGTATCCGCCCTCAGCGCTGAGTTCTCTATTCCTCCAACCTCCTGCCACTGCGGACCTGCCCTTCCTCGGAGGGCTTATTCCAGTCTCAGCTCCTGCCTGAAGCGTTTTCCAAGAACCCTACCTTTAGAGAGGGCTGCCGAGACAGACGAAATGTCTTCTCCACTCTGCACTCAGAAAATGCAAACAAATAGCGGGCTTCCTTCTACGAAGATCATAAATGGGTTTGATAATAAAGAGCTGAAACTTAAAGAGCCGAGACTGGTTTCGGCAGCACCTCTTAGAATCAACAACTGAATCCCCTTCATTTGTTATAACTTACCCGTGGAGCCAAATACGTGGAGCAACTGTGTGGAATGAAAACACCTAAGTAGTCGGCTTTGTTGGCTTGGGGTTTTTTGTTTGTTTGTTTGTTTTTTGCCAAAGGACCGGGGCTTGTCTCTTACCTGATATAGTGATCCTCGGACACAAATTTGTTTTACTGAAAATTTGGCCTCCTCCTGACTCGTGACATAGCCTTTGATGATACTATATATCAAGCTGAGGCGCTTTTTGATCTGCATGTCCGCAACCTTTATCAGCAGTGGTACGATTGTCTGCAGCAACGGAGAGGGGGGAAAAAAAAAAAAAGCACCTGAGCACGTGACAAAGAAAAGCACCCTCCAAGGAGGAGCGCTCTCCGGCCCAACAACAGCGCCACCCAGAGGCACGTAAGAAATGCAGGTCCTCGCGCCCACTCCAGACCCGCGGGACCAGGAATTCTGGGGTGGGGCCGGGGACTAGGCGTGGTTAACAAGCCCTTCAGGTGACTCTGCGCACTCAGATTGGAGAGCTGCTCTCTAAAGAAACGAAAGCTCGGTGGATGACTTGCTCTGGAGCTGCGATGGGGACTTCCCCCCATTTTCCATATACTAGATTTCAGGAGACAAGAGAGGGGGGTCCCATGCTGTGGGACAGTTACTAATTGAAGAAATCGTATCTGCAGCTCAGTTTCTTCCCTTATAAGATAGGGAGCTTAGGGTACCGAAGATGCTTCTTAGTGCTAAGTTTCTGGAATCATTAAGTGGAGGCAGGAGGAGAGGGTAGTGACTGAGGAGACTGGGATTTTTAAATACGAACTTTCCTGGATTCAAATACTATCTCTGTGACCTTGTGCCCAGTTACGCGGTGACTTTGGGGACCCAGTGTCCTCCTCTGTACCATGAGGGTAACAATACCTAAGCAGCGGAATTCCAATGGAGCAGGGCAGTCAGCCACAGAGACAGAGTCCCGGGAGCGCAGGGCAGGCAGTTGGGGAGCCAGGTCACGGAGGAGGGAGAGGGGAACAGAGAAAGAACGCCCCAGCGCAGGACTCACAGGGGCGGAGGAGGGAGAGGTGTTTTTAGCTGCTGTTTTGGTCGTGAAACTTTGGACGGAAGGGGAGACCTTAAAGAGGATTTTTACAAGTTGTGTTCGACGATGCCCTGATTCCCCTGAGCTGTTCCTGAGATGATCCAACTTTTTAAACTCTCCAATGTCTTTTCAAGCTCTCCCATACAGATGTGCTTCTTTGAAAAGTACCTAACTAACTTGATATAGGGGTGACGCCCACTTCGTAGGGCTATTGTAATGATTTCATTAGACAATGTACCATGTTCCTAGAACACCGGAAGTGCTCAATAAAATGAGCTAATCGTGATGACATTAATTATATTAATTCCTTGAATATGCTTCACTGAGATTCGTCAGTGTGCTGGGAGGAAGAAGCGATGGGGTTCACACTCTCAAATCAAGTCCACTGCCACAATAATACATCTTTAAATCTATGTCACTCAGAGAAAATTTCCTCAAAGTATTACTTCCAAAATAATTATATCCTATTCATCTGCCTAAGATCTCTTTACAAAACCCGATCACCTAAGAAAGCGTCCATCTTCCATTGTAAGGCCTAGCCACATTTCTGATTTCTGGAGGGGTTTGTATGACAGCAGGGTTATACCTTATGTGAGCACTCAGCTCCAGTCTCAGCTCGTAAGACAAAAACAATAATCAAAATCACCCCTCATGCAGACGTCATGTACACAGACCTGTACAGTAGCTCTACATTTCTCATGACCACTGAAGTTGGGTAATAGTCACACAGACTCGAGCAAGGAACAAAAAGGAACCTCTACACGCACAATTCTGGGCATTTAAATAATTCTTCCTTTAAGATAGCCACTGAATATCTCTGAAAACGGGGGCTCCATAGAGGGTTCTGATGTTTACCTTTTGCCATCAGGGTTTATGGCAACTTCTTAAAAAATATTTATCTTTTATAACTGTAATACATACTAATTGGGCTAGTTGATATATTAAGAATCAAACAACTCAAGAAAAAAGGAGTGGCAAGTGAGAGCATCTAAAGCTCCTAAATTAAAAGCTTATATGAGGCAACTCCATTGGAACGAGAGAGAGAAGGCTTAAGAGGAGAAACTGAAAATCTGAAAGTTTACCCTCAGAGTCTGAAACCAGAGCCATAGAAAGAAGGAATAGTTGTTTTTGAGGAGTCTGAAGGCCACAGTAAAATTAAATTCCACAGGGATTATGCTGTATGAGTGTGGACTATAGAGAAAATTTTTTAAAAATCTGCACCCGAGGATATGTTCCTTGATTTTTTAGAGGGAGAAGAAGGGGGTGAGAGAGAGAAACACTGATTGGTTGCCTCCTGCACGTGCCCAGACTGGGGATTGAACCCACAACCCAGGCATGTGTCCTGACCGGAACCGAACCCACAAACTTTTTGGTGTATGGGACTATGCTTCAACCAACTGAGCCAACCGGGGCCAGGGCAAGAAAACATTTTTATGCCTCTGCACAGTTAAGGCTTTACGAGCCAATTTTACTAAAACTTGTTTCTGATTCCACCTTGCTTCAGATGGGACCAAAATTTTCATTCACTCACTCTACGGATCTTTGTGAAGTGCTTACTGCAGGTTAGTCTTCATTCTAGAGCTGCAGGGTGACGTCATGACAGAAACAAGGATGCTCCTGGAGGACAGTGTGCTGACTACACAGGGGAAAGGGGAGAACGCAGTGGGGAAAGGATAACCTGACACAGGGGGAAAGGGGTCAAGAAGGCGGGGCGGGAAGCCGGGGGTACAGAGGGTGGATGCTATTCTTCCTGGGGGTCAGGGAAGGCCTCCTCTGGAGGAGGCGGAGATGGGAGCAATGACCTGAACGGGGTGAGACATGAACCCAGCAGATCCCCACAGAGAGAGGGCTCCAGGGCGATGGGGTGTGGGGGACCGGGGCAGAGAGACAGCACCTTCTCTCACTTATCTCAAAACAGTGCGGGCTTCTTAACACCTTTACCAAACAGTATGCACAAAAGACCCAGCATTGTCAAATGTGAAGATTTACCTTAATGAGAGGAATAAATCGAATTATTCTTAAATAGCCCATGATTACTGTAATCTCAATAAGAACCATGTTGTCTGGTCTCAATTTGACAAAGTATACACAAAGGATATCAGCAATTCCCATGAGCAAGATAAAAAATTCCAGAGTATTCCAATGTTGATGAAAATATTTCCTTTTCAAAATTATTATCTGTTTGGAAAACAAATAGAACAGATGTCATTTCATAGTGCCTATACAGTGATGTGGGGTGGCGGGGGGGAGTATCTTAGAAATTAACAGTTACATCCTTGACTACCAATGAGTTACATTCCAAAAGTTGGGTTTTCAGTTATTCATGTGGAATTTCAAAATAAAATATTTTAAATTTCCAATATCAAAAATCATAATTTAATTCAAAATATATAATCTATAATGAGTCTGAAATGACAGAAACAAGCCATGAAAAAGAGCAGTGCACAGGTTCGTTGTGAAACTATTAATAATAATTAAAGTATGAGAACAGTAATTCTGATCAATCTTATCTGTGAAGGAAAAAGTAGTTCTTATATTATGGTGTGAACCTGGCAAACCAGTTTGTTTGTATTTGCTTATTTATTTTTGGCATCATTATGAAGAGAAATTGAGGGAAACATCCATGCCTGTATTTTCAATTCTCTTCACTTGATCTTTGAGATTCTCACCACTTTTATGAGAGTTGCTTTATTTGCTTGCTCTCTGAGACTGTGGTTATTATACTGATTTTTTTTATTAAACCCACAAAATTCAAAAAGATTACTAAAATTCTAGGATGCTATCAACAGTTATAGCAAGCAGCTTCTAGTATCAAGTTATTGCAAAAATAGGTTAACAATATCTGAATTGTTCTTTTTATAGGATACATTTCTGTTTTAAACAGTACCTTCAATGCTGACAGTAATGCATATAAAAATATAAAATAGTAGTTTACTACTATCAGTGCTAACACATTTAACTCTCTTGCCACTGGCCATAGATGAATTATAATAGGATAAATGTGTATTAATGATATGATACATCCTACATATTCAAATTCTTCTGAAAATACAATGTGGTATATAAATTTCAGAAATTTATTTTTCCTGCAAAAAAGAGAAATCAAGTGAAATGTCAGATCACTTTCAAAGTATAACAACATGTGAAGTTCAACATTTGTATCAACAAATCATTAATAGTAACTTAAAGAAAGTAGAAGTAATATAAAACAACAAATAAGTAAAAATCTAAAATGTACTTTCTATACATAAAAATCATAATGGAGAAATAAAAAAATTTTGTTAATCTACAAATTTTTGTTAATCTATGACAGAGCATTTTTTAAAACGAGTGTATATTGGAAAAAATGCAAAGATTCATACATTGAAAGAAAATAACAAATTTAGAGAAAAACATTAGCATTGTCTAAAATGAAAAATGGAAAAATATTCTATTCAATCATTACCATTATGTATTTTTAAATTTTTTCAACCCATCTAAAGTGGAGCCCAAGTAAAAGTTAACTCTTTATATGTCAAGACCCTAGGGTTTTCATTTTTTTATATTTCTCTTTAAACTTAATAAATGGAAGAAAGTAAAATTTATCAAAATTTGTTATGAAAGGTATGTTAACATCCACTTAAAATTTAGTAGTGCCATGCTCCTGATTGCTTTCAACACATTCTATTATTCGAAAAACCTTGTCTTCCTGCTCTAAATGGTATACAGGTTCACAACTTACATAACAAAGCAAAGAATCTACCCAAATCAGGTAACATCTGTACCTTGTGCTATCTGGGAAAGTGGATGATAGGTATGATTAATGCCATGGTGTGTTTTTCCGAATTGCAGACACCAACAGCACCACCGTGAGGCACCCATGGAACTGAGCAGAGAGCTTACGTCCATGTGCTTTCATATTCCTCACCCCAGCTCGGTGTTATACAGAGAATACCAGAAGAATATGTAAGGAGCTCAGTATGCACTATGACCCTAAGACAGGGCAAATAAAACTTGAGGAATCCCAAGATGGCCATCCTGTGTGTCTTCCTGCCCACTCTCTCATAGAGAAGTCACTGAGCCCTGGCCGGGGAGCTCAGTTGGGTAGAGTGTCGCCCCAAACATTGCAGGTTTGATCCCCAGTCAGGGCAAATACAAGAATCAACCAATGAATGCATAAATAAGTGTAAGAGTAAATCTCTCTTAATATCTTTCTCTCTCCCCCCTCACTCTTTTTCTCTCTCCTCCCTCTTTTTCTTTCTCTCTAAAACTCAATAAATAAAAATTAAAAAGAAGTCCATGAGGCTGCTGGAACAGAATGGCAAAAGAGAAGGAAGCCCTCTGCTCAGTCATCTCTCAATCGGTAACAGTCGACCATAATATTAGTTGGGTTTTTTTTAACAAGAAAAGTCAAGGTAATGTATAGAAAAGTCATGTAGAAAAGTCGTATTTTCCAGTATATTGCTGTTAAAGGTTCACAATACTTACCCATATGGAAAAAAATGTGCCCTATCTTTACCATATTCCAAGGCAGTTAACATGTTTTTAAACTTGATAAGCCAACTTCTAGCTTTTACATAAGTTGAAACATCATGAATACTCATGAATCTAACAGAGAATAATATACACACATGTTTTAATAAAGAGCAAGTGCTAGCCTTTGGGGTTAATATAAAAGGGAAAGCTATACTAAATATAAATGTAATATGGGCACATTAAACACGCTGAGCCTCTGTATCCATCCATCCCCCACTCATGGTCATGGTCAAGGAACAATGTTAGTGTCAGACTAGGCCTCCCAGATGGATTACCAGATGGCTGACCCATTAGCTCTCACCCAGACGGGATCCCCTGTCATTGTTGTCTTGGACCATCCATTAGCTAATACTTGCCGGAACTGTGACCACATACCAATATATGTCTGAGACACTGAGCCTTTCCCTCCAGGTTTAATTGCATCTATCAGCATCCTCAGCGGAGTCAATTCCTCCAGATCCTGCTCCACCTTGGGGAGCAGTCTGACAGTGAGCTCCAGGCTTCCCTACTCCCCTACCCAGCAATTTTGTGAATGTGACATTCACGAATGTGACATACAAAGTAATTATAATAGTAGTGAAACCATCTGGGTTCTCTTTCATAACTCTCCTAATTGCTATTCTAGTTACATTGTACTCAGATCTTCCTCCATAATCCCCTAATGTCACCAACCTTCGGGGGGAAAAATTCAACCCACTAAAATAGGAAGTAGATAAATGGATGGATGGATGGATAGGTGGATGGATGGACAATCAAATAAATGAAGATAAATGAGGTAAATAGATTGATCAATCTGGACATTTAACTCTCAGTTCATTCATTCCTTATCACATACTCATTCAATTTTGGAAATATCAGTTAAATAAGTATTACACTTACTTTCCTTGGATGGGGCAATAGCTTTTGGTTGCACCGATTAATATCCGGGCTGCTTTTATATCAAGGATTCCATCTTGACACTGTTTTTCAAAACTGCTCTAAACATACAATTTTAAATAAAAATTACAGAGGACTGAAATATAAATGCAGTGAACTCTGTTTGGCCTTTATAGTATTACTACTATATTACTACTACTACTATTAGTGAACTCATTACATGAAAATATTCTTTGATCTAAACATTGCTATAGCAGGAAATACATTTTATTCAATTTCAATATTTACTGAATGTTCCTTTTTCAGAAAGTACTGCCCCAGATGTTTTAAAACATACAAAGGTTCCCGGCTTCAGGAAACTCAAAATCTATACTGCTCAGAGTTTACTTCAGAGATATAAATAGCATCAACAGCTCCATCCCTCTACCGTAGAAGAGATGATGCAAATTATTGATTCCAAGGGTAACTAATCATCTCAGCTTCACCAAGAACTACCAAGAGATAAAAGTAAACTGTCCTTTTCTTATAACTTTTTTCCGGGCTTATTGAGCTGTAACTGACATACAACATTGTGGAAGCTTAAGGTGTACGGCGCGAGGACTGGATACACCAACATATCACAAAATAGTTTCCACAGTACGGTTAGAACACATTCATCACCTCACAATTATACTTTTTTATGTGTGGTGAGAATATTTCAGATCCACTCCCCTAGCAACTTCCAACTACGTCATACAGTATTCTTAATGGTAGTCACCATGCCGTGCGCTAGGTCCCTGGAACTTATTTTATGATGGAAAGTTTTCACTTTGACTGACATCTTCCCATGATCGAGACCTTCTTTGTCTCTTGTGACCAATGTTGACTTAAAGTCTCTTTTATCTGATGGAAGTAGAGCCCCTTCTGCTCCCTTCTGGTTGCCGGCCCATGAATGATCTCTTTCCCATCCTCCACTTTCAGCCTGTGTGTGTCCTTAGAGCTAAGGGGCTTTCCTGCAGGCAGAACATGGTCGGACCTTTGTTGTTGTTTTTTTTTTTTTAATCCATTCAACCACTCTGTCTTTGATTGGAGAATTTAGTCCACTTACATTTAAGGTAATTGTTGATAGATAATTATGAGAATCATTGCCATTTTATTCATTTGGGTTTTGTTATTTTTAGTTCCTTTGCCTTCTCTTTATGTCTCCCTTTGTTATTTATTCTTTGTATGGTTTCCTTTAATTCCTTCCCTTTATCTTACATGCAGTACCTTATAGATATAACTGGACCATACTCTCAGGTCACCCCTCAGCCTGAAAAAATATCAGGAGAAAAGTCATACCTTTTAATTGCCATGGACATTAAATTTGGAGGTTAAAGTTACCTCCTGGGACTACTTCCTTCCTCACTAAACCTCCTCACATGCTGAGCACACTCCCTTGCTTTATAAATGTACCCATCGCTCTATTCATTGTTTGTGAGGTAGTCACTGTACAAGCTGAGGATCTCCCCTAGGCCTGGGCTCCAGAAAATCCCCTTCCCCACATTTTATTGGTCAAAACAAGTGACAAGAACAGCCCAGATCCAATGAGGGGAAGGAAGTAACTGTACTTTATTGCTCTGGCTAAGGGTGTTTCAAACTCTGGGAAGGACGTACTTAGGAATTGCAACATGCAAACTTCATTGGAATCCAATTTAAAAATATAAACTGTGAAAATGCACATTGATCACATTCTGGAGACGATTGGAAATTTGATCATTGACTTGATGTTTGATATTATTGAGGAATTGTTATTTTTAGGTGCCATATACTAGTTAGTGTTTTACAACAGTTTTTAAAAAATTTTAAAACTTAGAGATTCGGGTACATACTAAAATATCTGCAGATGAAATGCTATGATATCAAGATAATGTGGAAGGTGTGGGAGTGAGGGTGTGGATGGGGCAGGGTTGGCCCTGTGTGCGTGGCTTTAAAGACAGGTACATAGGGGTTCATTAAACTACCACACCTACTTTTGTATATGTTAGAAGTTTTTCATAGTAACATCTTAAAATGAAAGTAAAAAAGACTGGAAAGAGTATTTTATATACTTGTACTATTGAGTATAATATTTTACTAGAATATAACCGAAATGTAATATGTGCAATTTGACAAATTGATTTAACTTGATTTACCTTGTAATCTTCCTGTGTTTATGTTAGAACATTAAATATTTAATCTGAAATGTTTTAAGAGAATTTCAATTCACTAGATTTATCTTAACTTATTGGATTTGTTGATTTAATGATTACTTGAGAGAATTTTATATAAAAGGAACTCAAATATGTTAAGTTTTTGAAAGCAGTCTCAAATGTTTGAGGATTTTTACTTTACTAAATATGTAAATGGCACCAAGCATTACTCAAAGGCCCCTGAAAAGTGAACTACTAAAATCTGCTGGACTTAGAAACAGAACAATAAGATTTGTTACTTGAACTTTAAAGCCTGAGATTTTTAATTTTTATTCTTTAACTTGCACAAATCAAACACAAATTTAATGACCAACAGATTACCAAAAGGTGAAAAAACATTCCTCTAGTCACCTGCAAACCATATGTAAGAATTGAAAGCATCACAAGAATAAAAACAAAGGTCACAGCAGATTAGGTGAACAGTACCAACCATCTGTATTATAGCAACATGCAGTCTGGCTTCTTCTATCAACGCTTCATCTGTCCGGAACTCCGGCTCTTCCTCACCATGGGAATCGGGAAGCTGAGAAGCACTAGACTAAGTTTTAAAAGCATATAGAGATAAAGTTAAAAAGAAGTAAAAATTATGAGGCATTCGACAAAGAATTCAATACTGAAATCACAAATTTCTAAAACGAAGGGCCACGTGTACATGGAGAACCTTCTCTATATGAGAAATGTTGCTCTGAAATGTGGCAAAGTAACTACTGTCCATTTGAGGAGAAGTAGGAGTGAAATGCTTCCCCCAAACTGTCTGTGCATGCTCTCTGAAGCAGCCTGTTTTTTCTGCTTTTTCTAAGACTTATCTACAGAGAGATCTCTCAGTTTCTGAATTGATAGGAAGCATCACTTTGCTGAGTTCATTCACAATTACTCAGCCAGTTTGTAAAAACAATAATTCTCCTGTATTTGACAAATATGTTAGACAACCAAGACCTTCTCTTTAGAAACAGAATTCAAAGAAGTCTTTTCGCCAAGATAGTAAAGCTAGTAAATATGTTTACCACCACCACCCCAAGTTTTCTGACATTTAATTAGCAGAATCAAGTTTTTTATAATAAAGTAAAGCAAGACAGGCAGACCCAAGGAAGGAAAGAAGGACCAGTTGGGGGCCGGGGGCTGGGGAGAGGGGGGAGGGCATCAGGTAGCAACTCACAGGAATTCTGTATTTAATCATCGTTTCTTCTTCTACTAAGGTCCAGTAAATACCTGTCAAAATTTTCTCTGTTTTAAATAACGTAATTTTGTTTTGTATTATCTTCCGTATGAGGATAATGACATTTTGCATGCCCATTTGTCTCGGCAGAGAAATAGCATACATCCCTGTGGCAGAGAAACGCAAGAGCCTGAACAGAATGCACAGGAGACTGCAAGGGGGAGAAAAACATTCCACGATGTGGTCAAATCTTGGCATCACCTGCATAGCTGAGGGCAAAGACAACGTTTTGCCCAGAACTCTCCAGAAAATTACTCAGCTGTTTCCTTTTGGCTGCATCATTTAACTCTACTGACTCAACTACTAAAGAATGTTTTATTAGTTTCCCTTCATTCCCTAGAGCTAGAGACATGACTCACTACTTCATGGCGCCCAAAGGGTGTTTCCCAAAGTGTGGAGAACTCCCTGTGTCTTCTACAGGTAGGAGGGCTGCTTCATTAAACCATGCCAATTCCTGGGCTCCATTCCATAGCTGGAGAAGGAGACTGGGAATCTGCATTTCAGCAAGTCTCCAACTGAGTCTTACGGTAATAAAATGTAAAAGCCACTGCAATAGAGATCTCTCAAATTTAACATCCCTGCAGTTGATGAGCTTAGCCCACTCACTCAAAGGTCTGTCCCAATAAAACTGTTCTTTATTCCTAATTGTATATGGTTTCTCAGTATTTCGGTTTGACTTGATTGCCTTCTCCATGGGCACCGTGTGCCACAGTCATGCTTGAAATTCTGGGGATTCCAAAAGGTCTGGAGGCCTATCCCTCTTGGTTCCCAATGGCCCTGAGCGAAGATGCATCTGACTCTATGTAGAAGGTATAAACTTTGGATGTAAAGCTCCCCTGGCTGAGACCACACAGGGAGAGTTTATGCCTGTGCCAGATTACATCCTACCCACATTGAAGGCCCACAGCTCCTTTGCAGTTGCTCCAGGGAAACATGATGTGTACATGGGCCACTAGATGGCAGCAGGAAGTCTGAATGAACTCCATGTTGAAGCTGATCCTGGAAGAGTCTGAGGAGGGATCTCTTAAAAGCATTAGACCAGGTCAGGAGACTTCCGGCCAAGATGGAGGCGTAGGTGGACACACTGTGCCTCCTCTCACAACCAAGATTAAGGACAACAAAAATATAGAACAACAACAACAAAAAAAACCAGAACAGATAGAGGATTGAATTGTACAGAAGTCTGACAACGATTCACCCAGACCAGTAAGAGGGGTGGAGTTGGCGGCCAGCAGAGAGGGGTCGCGGTGGAAAGAAGCAGTAGCTGGTGGTCCTGGGTGCACAAGCGGTGGTTACCGAGCTCAAGGAGGCAATGAGCAGACCAAGAGAGGCACACAAGGCGGCTGACCGCAGCCACACATTCACGCAAAGATAAGCCAGGTGAATGGGCAGCGAGACAGACTGCGCAGTGCAGAGCCCCAGCACCAGGAAATAGAGCCTAAAGGGCACTGATTGAGAATACTTGTGGGGGTTGGGAGCCGGGAGGAAGTCCCAGCCTCACAGGAGAGTTTGTTGGAGAGACCCATGGGGTCCTAGAACATACACAAGCCCGCCCACATGGAGATCAGTGCCTAGTTTGCTTGGGGAAAGCGGTGGAAGGGACTGGAATCCGAGAGACAGCGCAGAGCAAGCGCCATTGTTCCCTCTCGGACCCTGCCCCCACATCCAGCATCACAACCCAGTGACTGGGTTGCCCCACCCTGGTGAACGCCTAAGGCTCCACCCCTCACTACATAACAGCCACGACCAGACCACCCCCCCAAAAAAAAACAAGGATGGCTCAAACGGGAGAATAGATAGGGCCCCAGAGCTAACTCATCTAAGTGACCAAGAGGTAGCCAACCTATCAGATGCACAGTTCAAAGCACAGGTAGCTAACCTATCAGATGCACAGTTCAAAGCACTGGTGATTAGGAAGCTCACAGAATTGGTTGATTTTGGTCACAAAATAGATGAACAAATGGAAGCTACAATAAGTGAAATGAAGAAAAACACACAGGGAACCAATAATGATGGGAGGAAAACTGGGACTCAAATCAATGGAGTGGACCAAAAGGAAGAAAGAAACAACCAAACAGAAAAGAAGGAACAAACAAGAATTCAAAAAAATGAGGAGAGGCTTAGGAACCTCCAGGACATCTTTAAACGTCCCAACATCCGAATTACAGGAGTACCAGAAGGGGAAGAGGAAGAGCAACAAGTGGAAAATTTATTTGAACAAATAATAAAGGAGAACTTCCCCAATCTGGCAAAGGAAATAGACTACCAGGAAGCCCAGGAAGCTTAGAGAGTCCCAAAGAAGGTGGACCCAAGGAGGAACACACCAAGGCACATCAAAATTACATTACCCAAGATTAAAATGAAG
>PVKU01010038.1:0-55982 GCA_004027475.1 Anoura caudifer | reverse complement strand
GGGGTCCGAGAGGAAACAATGGCGCTTGCTCCGCTCACTCTCGGATTCCAGTCCCCTCCGCTGCTTCCCCCTCACCTGGATCATCTGCATGCCAATGTGGGACCACCTGGTTAGCCAGCTGCCTTGCATGGCCTCACTGGGTCTGCACAGTTGCCACCTCATGCCCAGGGTCTGCTAGCCACTGCCTGTGCACCTGGGGTCTGCCAGCTGCTGCTGCTGCTGCGAGCCCAGTGCGCACCTCCACTTTTTCCTGCCGTGACTCTACCCCTCTTACTGGTCTGGATGAATGGTTGTTGGACTTCTGAACAGTTCGATTTGCTATGAGTTCTGGTTGTTTTCTTGTTTCTAAATCTTTGTTTTCCTTAATTTTGGTTGTGAGAGGAGGCACAGTGTGTCCACCTATGCCTCCATCTTGGCTGGAAGTTCTACATGGTAAACTTTTAAACATGGAAAAAAGAAAAACATTCAGTGGAAAGATAGGTGGAAGATGTAATTACAGAGTTCAAAGAAAACTATTTACAAATGGTCCTTAAACATATTAACAAGAGAAATGCAAACTAAAACAACACTGACATATCATTATCATCAATCAAAAAATAAAAAGTTTGTCCACACTCCTTGCTAGCCAAGATGTAGAGAACAGACGCTCTCACACTGTTGGTGACAACTGTAAAATGCTGGAACCCCGATGAAACATTTAATATGGCAATGTTTAGTAAAGCCACCCATCATGTCTTCTTTGACTCAGAAAGCCTCCTTCTAGGCATCTTCCCTGGAGGCACACCTCTGTTAACATGAAATGAAACAAAACATGCCCATGGTTATTCATTCCATCATTATTTATCAACACAAAAGATTTCAAATACATTTAATGCCCCTCCATAGGGAATGATTGAATCAACTATGCACATTCACACAATGAAGGTTATTTGCAGCGAAAAAATAAAATAAGGACATTTTCTGGAAACCGACATGGAGTGTAGTGTTTGCAGATATATCATTAAATTGAAAAAAGAAGTATAAACAAGTGTATATTGGATGCTAAGTTTTGTATAAGAAAAGAATGAGAAATAAAAACAAATACTCTTATTTTAATTAGAAAAAAATAGGGAGTATAAACTAAGAATTTGCAAAAATAGTTACCTAAGTTGGAAGGACAGGATCAGGATAAAAATGAAATTTTGCTGCATTTCCTTTGTGATGGAGGTTTGGTCTTTTGACCAAATTTTTGCCAAACAATTGATTTGGACTTCAAAACAAAGTCATGGAAGGAAAAGCTGGGTACCTATTCTAGCTTACAGAAGACTGAAGGACTCTTTAACAAAGCAAAGTTGCACAAATTATAAAGAAGAGCTGTTCACTTTCAATTATGCACATCAATGACACTTTAACTTTTAAAAGAATAAGAATGTAATTTCTTTATGATGCTTCCAGAGAACACTCCTAAAGAGCATCATAACTTTTCTCTGCCCCACCTTATTTTACTGATACTTGTGACTAGTTATCAGGTCTACATTAAGGTCACAAGGCATGTAGAATAATCCCTCTAGTAAGGAGACAAACACGCTTTGCTATTTTGGCTGTGCGAAGTAGGTGTCTTCTTTTCAAACTTGACCTCAAATGTTTGAAATTCAACCGATAAATTAACCTACTTTTTAAAAGGCCATTGATTTCATTTGTACAAAAAGAAAGAAAGAAAATGCACTGTAATTCTTATTTAAATTGGTAACAGAAGAGGTGTCTGGGTTGTATGAAACAATGTTATTTATTTATTTATTCAACAAGAGTACTTGTGAAAAGTTTTTACTTTCCTCAAGTGAAAAAATGTTTTTTGTAAAGCTTAAAACTGAAATTGATTACTGAAAAAATTGAACATATATTAAGAGAGTTTGGTAAATTATAGAAATTATTACCTGGTTCTCCCACCCCCACCTGTTTCTGAGCCCTGACTTAAGGGAAGAGAAACCACAGGTCCTTCTGACTGATTAAATTTAGTTTTAATCCTAGCTCTAGCTCGAGAATTCATCCCTCTCTCTCTCCCACCTCTCACACCTAGCCTTTACCCTGGTTAGCAGAAACCCCTGAGGCAGCAAAGGGCAGTAGCCCAGACCTGACTAATGGCCAGACGTCCACACCTCTGACAGGCTCAAGATCACATGTTGACCTAAATTATGTTTTAGTTCCTGACCCCTAAAGTGAAACAACCCCCTGGTTACTTTCCCACCAAACCAAACAGAGGGACACCGAACAGAGCTCAGAGCTGTCCTCAAGACCAATGTATCATGTTATCAAGTCATGTGTGAGTAAACAAATCTGTTTTAAGTAGAAGATAGACCACTGGATATAAGCACAATAGGGTATGGCTTCATATTTCAGGTTGGAACTAGTTTAAAGCACTGCCATCTGTTGAGTTTTGGTGTAATATTAAAGAAGAATATTTATAATTATATGAATGACTATTAAAATAGTACTGCCTTGTCTAAGTACACAGCTGTGTGAGGAGTAATTTTCTTTACATACTTCAATCCAAAGAGCATATTAGAATAGACTGTATGCCAAATCAGGTGTTAGAATGTAGTTGTCTTCTATTAAGCTAGACATTGAGGGGTCCCCAAAATGGTGAAACAATGTCAAAAATTATATAGAGAATGTCATAAGGTATATGGAGAGATCTTGTGCATTGCTCTGACTGGATTAGCAGCACTCACTCAAAATTCTGGTCTTCCTCAGATCTGTATCCAACTGGGTCTTATGTAAATTGGAACTTATAGTCACTGATTCTTAGACTATGTATTATATATAAATTTCAACAGACTCTTTTCTCTTTAGACTTCTTTCTAGAAATGCTTATAGTTATTGAGTTTTATTGAGTATTATGGTATCTTGTTTAATTTTTCCTAATCAAAAGGTTAATGTCTCTTTCAGAAAATTATGATATTTAAAAATCCATACCTTGTAAGTAATGTATTCCTCCTCAAATATGACAGTTAGAATTGAATAATGATTTTAAAAAGATAAAATGGTTTCACCATTAATTTTTTTTCAAATTGCATGCTCCCCTGCCACATAGTTCTCTTTTTCTAGTTTAATTCTTTCAAAAATTGTGAGTCAGCCTGCAGGTGCAGTCACCGCAGGCTGTCTTTCCAAGGTGCGGTCACTCCATCAGGGTGTGCAGGCCTGCTCCCCAAAAACCATCTCGGAAAGCGAGGGGCCCTGGGACTTCACTCACTCGAGGCAGACTGCTATCCATCAGGCTCAGGTTGCAATTTTAGGGTATGTTTTATAATCACCTCAAATCAGGTATGTTGACCCTCTAATACTATTTTGTTTTTGTACGTGACAAATAATAAATATGGAAAGATCTTCAAATTTTTATTGTGAAAGCAAAATATGCTTATCATATTAAAAAGTAGGAAAAGTAGAAGGAATAAAACACTATCTTTGGCAGTATGTAGATTTTAGAATCTAATTAAGGTTCAAATTCCAGCTGTACCATCAACTAACCATCTGACCTTGAAAGTATCACTCTTCTCATATGTTCCTCAGTTTTTCATAAATGGAGATGACGTTCATAGTGACTATACCCTGGGGTTGCTCTGAGATAAAATGGGTCACTCTGATACCCATCTGGCTACAGAAAGTGTTCAGCAAGCATTAGTTCACATCATCTAAGACAATGATTCTTGATGATTTGCGATTATGCTTTTTTCTCATGTGTTTTTAACATTTGTTATAAAAATAATATAAGTATGTATATATGTATCCGTCTTTTATTTTAAAATTAAATTTTAATATTTTTATGACTACAAAATCATTACTTACACTTTGTAGTAAACAATGCAGACAACACATTGGCTCAGAAATATTATTTTGATCATGGAAGGTATTTAAAATGCTATTTCTAGAGTGTCTTAGAACACTGGCATAAAGTGCTGAGGATAGCCCTCTTTGTCTGTGAGAAAGCACAGTCTAGCTCTGAAAATTGGATGCATGTCCTAACGGAAATTAAACATCATTCCCCGCAACACATCTTCAGGGGGACTTATAAGGAGGTCCTCCTGCTGGCTACCTCCATGGTAGATATGTGACTTAGAGTTGGTGTCTTGAAGAGAAACAGTCCCACTCGCTGCCCACGGCCAGGACAGACTTTGTCTCACCCAGGGTGCCATTCCCAGAGAGCCCTTCAGCAGAAGACAAGCTCTAACGCTGTGTGGAACAGAAATATCGGAAGGCTCCTATCTTAGCTCAGGTTGCTCTAATGAAATATCACAGGCTGGGTAACTTACACAAAGAGAATTTATTTCTCACAGTTCTGGAGGCTCGGAAGTTCAAAACTGAGGTGTTGGACAATTTGGTTCTTGCTGGGTCTCTTTCTGGCTGGCAGATGGCTGCATTCTTGCTGTGTCTTGACATGGTAAAGAGGGAGAGGCAGAGAAATCCCTTTCTTTTCTTATAAGGCCACATTCCTATCATATTAACATTCCATTCTTATGATCTCATTTAACCTTGATTTCCTCCTAAAGACCTTATGTCCACATATAGTCATATTGGGGTTGGGGCTTCAACATATAGATTTTTGTAGGTCAACAATTCAATCCGTAACAGCTCCCTGTTCTGTACTGGTGAAGAGGAATCCAGGGAATGTTAATCCTATCATTTGGATGATTGCATTCTTCCGGGCTCTATTGTGTGGCAGTGTCAGTACACAAAGACCCAGGGAATGTGGCACTGAAAATCTCCCTCCATGGGAGCTCAGGAAAAGACCTAAGAAAGGCTGGCTACTCCAGTCTGGGAATCACTCAGGCATATCTGAGGGGCTGCAAGATGAAATGGATCCCTGCTTGGCAGGAACCAAAACATTATATGGGGTAAATCGGATAGTCATGGGTGCTAATATAGAAGTGCTACCAGGTACAGGAAATTACTTTTATGCTTGACCAGGTCTGAATAAGGGCCAGTTCCAGGAGCCAGCATGTAGTGGGATAGGGGACGGCTGCTGGTTTATATCAAAATGAACATCAATTATGAGAGTCTTCAAGGAGGGTTTTCGAGAAGCCATTTCGCTCTTTTAGCCTGGGTCTAGCTGGTGGTTCAGGCAGCACTAGTGTCTTGAAACAGTCTCTCCTCCACAAACGGAAAAGGAATTTCTCAGTTCGGTTTAACATCTGACATATTATTATGAATACATTTCATGAAATCTTACTGTGAGCTAGGAACTGTGCTGGATCCTGGGGCTTGAACTCTGATCTACAGAAAATTTGTTGCCTCTGTATCTAAACTCATCCTGTTTCAAGCCTACTGATAACTTTATCTCATAAAGTCAGCCGCACTTCTCTCTCACATGGTACTCCAGTATGAGCCACCCAGCCTACTTCATTTGTCCATTCTACAAATGCTTCTGAGCGCTCCCCCATGCTGGGCTTGTTGTAGGCATGTGGGTACAGAAGCCATCTAAACAAAGTCCCTGCTTGCATGGATTTTAAAGCCAGCATGGGGTTCAAACCTTAAAGGAACTGACATGTTATCAGTTAGTAATCCCCATTGTGAAGAAATAATAGGAGGGATAGTAGAAGAGAGAGCAATTTAGAGAATATATGTGCTACTTTAAATAGGGTGGTTAAGGAAGTTTTCTTGGATTCTGAGGGCGTTAGAACAGGGACTTGAATAATTAAAGGAGGGAGTTGTTTGACTATTTAGGGAAAGAACATTCTGGGCAGAGGAGAAAGTAAGTGAAAAAGTTGTGGAAGTGGGAGCATGTTTGAGTTATTTGCCAAGTAGCAAGCTGACCAAATTGGAGGAGTGAAATAAACTCGGGGAAATAATGATAGGTAACGTAGTTGAAGTGACAGCAGGGGCTGGATTGTGTGAGGCTGGAAAGCATGGTGTTTGAGTCTGAAGTAGGTAGAGGGCTGTGTTTGGTGGCTGTGTTGAGAATGGAAGGTAGCAGACGAGTGTGGGGACCGAAGAAGGCACTGTCCGCTCTAGCTGGCATCCAGTCTACAAGACCCGTCTCTGCCTCCCTTATGCGTCACCCACATTCCTGCCTCCTCATCTCTGCTCTGGTCCCCTTATTCAGCGTCCTTCCACTTCTCTCTTCACTTATTTAGTCCTTTGAGATCGAGTTCATGCCACTGACTGATTTCATTCTCTTCCAGCATATTTGATACTGGGGAAAATATTGCAGGTGACTTCTCTCCACATTTTTTAAATAGTTTAATATTTATGGATTCTGCAGACTAAATTTGTTATTTTGAGAATGGTTTCCTAAAGCTGTATGAGTCTATCTTACTAAAGTAACACTTTTCTTACTTGAAGATTGCTGACTTCAAGGTCTTATCTCAATGAAAGATAGAAGAGAATCCAAGGAAATATGTCTCTGAGCTGCCAGAAAAGACTCCCCTAATCCATGCCCTAAAGTCACGTTTTCCTCATATAGCTTCATCTCCACAAATGACCCTTAAAAGAGATATGTGATAAATGTCCATGGTGCGCTGGGGCAGGAAGTTTCCCTCCTTTCTTGCCTCTGGGGATGCCACTTATCATCCAACTGGGTGTGAAGAAGAACTTGTTTTCCTCAGCTGACGAGATGGGCCATTCAGCTCATTCAGCAAGATGTAGGGTGAAGTCCTCCCGCATGTCTAAACCACTCCATCAGTAGGAAATATTGGGGACACCTGAGGGAAAAGACTAGGACATTCTAACCAGAAGGAGCAAGGATATAGCTGACATTTTTAACAGTTCAGAAGTGAGAGTGCTGTGAAGGCTGTGGTTGACAAAGTATTTCTAACTTTAAACTTCCTGTTATTCTCCTGCACTTCCATTTCTTTCCACTGTCCGCCTTCCACTTTGTGTGTCTTTTTTTCCATCTTCCTATGTGGGGGGTGGGAAGGTATATACAAAACCTTGTATATCATTCTATCTCATCGATTATTCTTTAAGAACTTCAGAGAAATTTCTGGAAATCATGAAAAAATACAGCAAAATGCATAGAAGTATCTCAGCAGTGCCAGTTAAAGCATTGTTATTTATAATGCTGACCATATCATGCATTTATTTAAGCTTGGCATCTATTTTTTATGTTGCAGAGTTGGCACCTGAATTAATCAAGATTAATGAGCTAGCCCTGAAGATAATAATCAGTGTCTAAATGACTATGGCAAGGGTTCTCGATGAATGCCTGTTGAATTGAATTCCATTTCAGTGCTAATCTGCCCCTTTTAAATGAATGATATAAATCCTGAGAAAGGCAACTTGTATATCCGGTTCATAATTACAACAGCTGTGAGGAGATAGGAAGGCCATTATTAGACTCCTTAAATACGAACCTGGAATTCTAGGTAGTTGTGATGCACATTTTAAAAACTAAGGAATAAAATATATTTTATTTAGACATGGAGATTGTGGGAGGGTTGTACCTGAAACTGCTCTCGCGGATCCCTGGGACAACTGTTTCTCTATTCTTCATTGCTCAGTACTCCACATTAATACACCATTTACTCGACCCTCCTTCTGTTCTTCATTGCTCGATACTTTCCATCTGTGCATATAGGAAAGCTGACCTGAGATAAGCCTCACATTTTAGCAAAGCTCTTGGGCTACCTAGGAGCTCTGATTTCCACAGAGTTTGTAGGAGGGTTGAGGACCATCCTGCTAATCTTTATATGACATATAAGCTTCTCAGGCATACATTCTACCCTGCGTGTAGACTTCTGGGTAATTAGGCTAACTCATTTTCTACCAGGGAGGTAAAAAAGGCAGAAATAGACTTTATTACCCTCTAAGAGTGAGAATAACTATGGGAGGGTATGAAAATGGAGAAAGCACTACAAGAAGAGGGGGTGGAAGGTAAGACCCTCATGGAACATAATTAAATGTGACAGATTTTACTTATGTTGTCATCAGGATTTAGGTCTGAAACAGTCCCACCCCTGAACTCCCTGCAGCATGTCACAGATGTTCTGTGGTCCACACTGGAGTCCCTCTGATGGTTGGCAGGGGCCTCTTTTCTGCCGCCCACCACTGGATACAGCTTGTTGGCTATCTGAGCGACTGGTGCATTCTTCAAGCTCTTCCTTTCCAGTCTTTTGGCTCCTAAGTCTCAGATTTTCAGTAGTTGATTGACTCCTAGCAGGAGCCAAGCCCTCATCTGGGAATAAAGCCAGGACTCAGAGTAGCCAAAAGGCAAAAATTGGCTGTGAGAATACACCTAGTGCTTCCTTGGGGACTCTGAGGTATTGGCGATGTTATGGAGGCAAACCTTTGGTTTATTTTAGGCTCCACATTTTTTGGTCCATATGTTAGACAAATAACTGGAACCCTAAAACCAATGCAACTGTGAACACATGTTGTAAGTAACTGCTGAGAACATCAGTTTGGGTAACAGAATTACATAGGAAGGAGTGGGAGGGAACGGAGGATAATTCTATTTGTAATTTGAATTTTGTCAAAACATATTGAAGAAAAAAATAAATTAATTTCAGTTTCCTAAATCTTTTTTGTTGCTTTAATTTTTTAAACACAGAGAGATTATTAATAAATAAATAAACCCATTATTGTACCATGAAGAGAAAAATCACTATTAATATTTTAGTTTAGTTTCTTTTATTTTACACATAAATAGTATTTGCAAGAATTTAAAAGTAGTGTATGATAATTATAGAAAATATAAAAAATAGAAATAAAATTAAAATCATCTATAATTTTACTACCCATAATACCACTATTAACATTTTGGTGTATATTCTTCTAAAATGTGTGTGGGTATATATGTACCATTTGTTAAAACATATTGCAACATATACTTTAAGAAAGTTGAGTTATAGTATATAGCCTATTTTATAATTGGCCTTTTCTACCTAATGATGTGTCTTGAATATTTTTTCATATTCTTATAAAACATGACATTTTATGACTAAATAGTATTAAATCACACACATATGCCATAATCGACTTAAGAGTTTTCTTATTTTGATATATAAGTGGTTTTCAATATGTCATTGCAGAAAAAAGTGGCAAAAATTCAGCACTTGGTGTCGAGGGACCTGCTAAAAATGATTCTTCATTTTGTCTGTTTTCCACACCCTGCTGTTTCTAGAAGGTCGCTGTATCAGCCTTCTCCCTGTTTCGACTAACAGCACAGGTACAGCATGAGACGGTATAGGTGAAGGCGTGCCCACAGCCGGGCCAGACAGACCAGACTTCAAATCTTAAACCTGCCATTTTCCAGATCAGTTACTTCATATGTAAAATAGGGTTATTTGGTAAGGATTAAATAAGACAGTGTATCCAAATTTATGTAGCTATTTAGCTGATATTAGTATTATCATTTATTCGCTCTTCTTTGGGATATATTTACTGGGCATTTTAAATTAGCAGGCCCTGTGTTAAGTGCCAAAGATAAGAAAAAATAAACACAGCCTTGGTCTTGCGGCTCTTAAAGTCCAGCTGTATAAAAAAAATCACCAAGCAGCCATGTTTTAAAACACTCAAAATTATAGCTATGCCAAGTGTCAGGACGAGAGAGACCTGGCACAATGGGACCTAACATAACAATCTGACGAAGCCACAGAGAGGCTCTTGTGTTCTCAGAGAGGGTATGGATCTTTGCCTTGTGATTCTGGGAAAGAAGAGAGGGTTGCAGGAACTTGCCCCAGAAAGCACATTATTTGCCCTGAGGTCTTTGTCTTTTTTTATTTTTATTTTTGCCTTTTCTTCCAAATAAGCGGAAACTCTCTGATGTAGACTGGGACGGACAGAGATGTCTCTAGCCCTCTTCTGTCTACTGTGTTTTTGCACATGCCCCCAGGAGGGACCACTGTAATGTGACTCTTTGTCCAACTGCCTGTTGTCTCCCACCTTCTTTACTCTGCCACCCTGCCAATCTTTGTATTGCCAGAGCTTAGCAGGGTACCTGGAACAAAATAGCTTCTCACTACAAGCCAAGTAAAAGCTAATATAATATTTCAGGGCAGGACAGACAACTCCTGCCCAGGAAAGTATGGGGAAGAAGGAAGATATTCTGGTCTCTGAGTATACCAGAGCCCTATGGCAATTCAGTATGAAAAAGAGTGAAAATATCAAGGGGTAGCTGCTAGAAAGGGTTCAGTGAAAGAGGAGGGTATTCCAGACAAGGAGACATGAGGTATATACTTAAAAAAGTATGAGCAAAAATATTGCCTGCAGTGGGTGTTTGAAGGTATGGCTGTACCAGGAATAGGGAAGGGCTGGGCAAAGGCCTTTAGGTGGAAAAAATAGGAGATAACACTGGGAAAGTAGTTGGAACTGAGTTATAAAATGTTTTCTGTCATTAATTCTAGAAACAAATTTAAATAAACACAGTGACTGGAGAAGAGCAGAGAGCTTTAAAAAATAGAATTTAAGTACTGCTAATTATTTCACAGGACAGAAAAACAACACAGAGCAAAACAAATCCTCCAGTTGTGATGTGCATGCTTAAGGATCTTGAAATGCTCCAGAATCTTAAACTTTGAAAACTTGAGGGTCTTGAACTCCAGCGAACTAAAACCTCCATGGGCTGGTGTTCTTGTTCCTGACCTTATAATTACAGACTTGATCACACCTTCAAAGTCTGAGGGTAAAGGGGCCTTTAGACCAGAGAAATATAGCATCTAATTCTTAAAAATTTTGGTTAGTTTTCACATTTATTTTGGAATATATAAGGATTTTGTAACTTTACATCATGAATAAATTCCTCATTATTTTATTCATAAATGAACAAATTAGAAAATTTATTTGTGTAATCTTTCAAGATTATTCAAGAAGGTAATAAATTTGACTGTTAGTGGAATAAATAGGTGCTTAATTTGCTTGCTTCCATTCTGTTATCCATGGATTACAGGTAAGTTTTAAGTTTTTCTGCACATACTCCTCCGTGCAGAGCTCTGGCTCCTGAGAGCTCACCGCATTGCCTCTCATCCCAGAAACGCGCTCGGGGGTTGTGCTGTCTGGGCTCTGAGGCTGCCCACTATTGCTTCTGGCCTTTCCTCTGAGGGCTCAGGCTTGCTTATCAGGTTGAGAAAGTTTCCTTCCGGACTCACTGTTCAGTATGAGCAGATGTTAAATGTTACTGAATGCTTAACTCATCATTAAGTTAGCTATATGGTTTTCTTCTTCAAACTTAACGTGGAAAATGACACCAATTGATTTTCTAACATTAAACCATTCTCACATTTTTAATGTACATTTGAATTGATTATGATGAACTGTCTTAAATTTGTCTTGACATTTTATTTAGGATATGTGCATTTTATAAATTTTGTAGTCAGAGGGATTACCCTTCATTTTCATTCTTCCACAATTCTTCTCTGATTTTAGGTCATGATTTTGCTATCCTCATAAAACAATTTAGTGACAATGTTTTGTTCTCTGAAAAAGTTTGTAAAATCATTTGACTATTTAGTATAAATTGTGATCAGGCCCTAAATTCTTGGTTAGAATTTTAATTATTAATTAAATGTCTGGTTTCAGGTATATCACAGTTTTTAATTCATTAAGTTATGTTTGATGAGTAATTTTCCAGAAAACAAACTTTGTCCAGGTTTTTAGTCATTGGTATTACAATTCAAAATATTCTTTTTTTTCTAAATGTGATTTTATCTTGCTATGATCTTTTTTGATTCCAAGTACTTTATATTTGTGCTTCTCTTTTTCCCTATGATTTCCAAAACATTTATAAGATGTGTACATGCATGTCTCTATGGGCATGTACATATGTATATTTTAGTGTGTGTACGTGGGGGGTGTGTGTTCTTCCCTTGTGAGAAACCGGCTCCCCAAATCACCACATTTACTTACTTTTTCAATTCAACAATACATCTAAAGTAATTTTAGAACTAGTTCACTATATTATCTAGTGACAATTTTTATTACTAAGAATGTTTTTGTTTTAAGCATTACTTTGTCTAATAAAATAGAGCTTCACTAGCTTTCATCTTTTATTTCTCACCCTTTCAGTGACTTTGTTTTAGCTTCGACTCCTGTAAGCAGTTTACAAAAAGTTTATAGTACATGTGATAAATGGGTACCTACCACAAAATGCTCTAGAAATAGGTTTGTGATTTTGAGTTAGGAAGAATTGTTTTCTTAATAGGATCCCTGCTTTTATTTAATGGAAATGAGCACTGGAAAATCGTCAGGGATCTTATGTGGATTTGCACTACTTGCCAGAGACAGTAAATAAATAGTCACTGTAGCTGATTAATTTTCAGGACAAAACTTGCATCTCCTTTCTTCAGGGATGTTGTTGCCATGGTGATGTTAGGCCATCAAGCTTTGCACAGAGGATTGCTGCTTCTTACCTGTGGATTTTGGCCTGAGCTGGGCAGGAAGAATTTCTGGACCATTTGGGGAAGATTTTTTTATATAAAGACAGAGTAGAGGTAGAGAGCTGTCTATTTAGAGATTGACTCTGAAAAAAAAAAAAACAAAAATAAAAGATTGACCTTGTCACTGTCTTTATACCTCTTTCTGTTCTGATATCCATTATTGTATTTTGAACACAAGTAAGAACACCAAACTATATCTTTGTATTTGTGTAAATTTTAGCTTTAGTAACGTGTTTTTCTTTCTCACTCTAAAAAAATAATGTATCTCTTATTCCTATTGAGAAGGGGAATTGAAATCATTGTATAGTGGAAAAAATAATGACCTTAGAGTAGAAAATAGAAATTTCTATTTTTTAATACGTGACTTTGAATTTATTCTCTGGAATTTAGTTTTGCTCATTCATAAAATGTGAATAATTTCTATTGTTGAGATTTTAAAAAGGGCTTTTCAGTTACAAACTATCATCATAAATGAACTTTTGGCAACACAGCAAGGTTATATGCGAAAGAAATTTGGTTACTGTTACAGAGAAACCAGACATTTGTTAAAAGTGGCAAGGCATTATATTTATGCTGCTACAGTAGAGGAGAGACTTCAGCATAAACTGAGCTTATTTCTACTGAAACAAATGGTGAGAAACTTTTTGAATGTTGGTTTGTGCTAAAGAAAAAGTACTGAAGTCATACGTGGTGCAAGAGGATCGTCAATGCCCTCAGGACAGCTGTGCTTGCTAACTGCTGCTATCGCAGCCAGGCTCCACCCTGGCAGGAAGATGGAGAGACAGGGGCCCTACCCACATCTTTAAAGGATAGTTCTCAGGCCTTTGTGAAAGACTTTCCTAAATTGTGGGAGATACATCTCAAAGGGTTATAGAAAAGATTTGCAATGGCAAATTTTCTAAAGTAAATGGAGAAAAAGGAGATCAGGGAGCCCAAAGTCAGGTTCTGGCTTGAACAAACAGTCCATTCTTTTGTAGCACTGAGAGCTTCCTCAGGCAGGCATTATACTGGGCTGGGGCTTGACATCCTGGGGACACGGCCTTAAGCTGATAGAATACTTGCCAGAGTTTGGCCAAGAAGAGAGTGTTCATCAGCACATTGGTGTTTGACTTTCTCAAGATCATACGGATTTAAATGATTCAAGTGTAAGTCCAGGTGATGAAGTAGGGAGCCTGATATATATATATATATATATATATAGACAGAAGTTTAAGTGATACCAGAAAGCTCTCCAAACTGATCATATGAAAACTGATGTTAGAATGTCCTATTTAGAGCAATGTGGAAAACTGAAAGAGACAAATAGGTTAAAAAATGCACAATTGCACAACTAAAATCTAGTAGAAAGGATGGCGATGCAGAGACTGAGGACGGTCACAACCCACCCACTTTGCCTAAGTCTTCATCTTGTAATATGGAGTTGGTTTTTAAGGCCACAGAACATTACATCATGACACAGTCAATACTTTGATCATTCCTAAGATTTATGTTTTTAAAAGATTTTATTTATTTTATCTTTAGAGGGGAAGGGGAAGAGAGAGGGAGAGAAATATCAATGTGTGGTTGCTTCTTGTGCATCCCCTACTGGGAACTGGCCTGCAAACCAGGCATGTGCCAACTGGGAATTGAACCGCGATCCTTAGGTTCTCAGGCCCATGCTCAATCCACTGAGCTACACCAGCCAGGGCTGTTCCTAAGATTTATTGAATGCCTACTCTATGCCAAGCACTGGTCTGGGATAAAAACTCAATATAATTGTAACTATTTATTAATTGTGTGCTGTATATATTTATGCTTACTTTGTCTTTAAATTGTATGCAACTCAGTCCATAAGGTGATGAAGTTCTATTTATGGATCTATTTATTTCCCATAAGGTCCTTAATTCCTAGAGATCTCTTAGGTATTATCAGTGAGATATGTTTGAATTGGAGCAGACCCAACTAACATTTGCAAGCAGCAACATCTGTTCTTCATTGGGCAGAATCTATACACTCAGGTGGTTTCAGAAAATCTTTGCATTCACATGGTGTTATGGAATGTGCTAAGGTTTGGACACATAACTAACGAATCCATGAGATTAGATGTCTCAATCCATTCAGACTGTTATCACAAAATACTATGCACTGGGTGGCTTATAAACAACAGGAATTTATTTCTCACAGATCTGGAGGTTGATAAGTCTTGCCTTTTCATCAGGTCTGATATTCTCTCTGCCTTTTTGTTGGTGTCGTCTGAACATTTAAAATTTATGTGATTGACCTGGCTGGTGTGGTTCAGTTGGCTGGAGAGCTGTCGCGTAAACCAAAGGTCTCAGGTTCAGCTCTCAGTCAGGGCATGTGTCTAGGTTGTGGGTTAGGGCCCCGGTCAGGATGAATATGAGAGGCAACTAACTGATGTTTCTCTCACATAAATGTTTCTCTGCCACTCTTTACCCGTCCCTTCCCTTCTCTCTAAAATCAATATACATGAAATTAATATGATTACCTATAAGATAGAATTAAGTTATTTTCTATTTGCCACATTTGTTTCTGTACCCTTTTCCTTTATTTCCTGCCTTATTTTGAAATGGGTTTTTTTATTATTACATTTATCTCTACTACTAGTATATATAAATGTATTGTCTCATTTCCTTGTTTTATTTTTTAGTGATTGCACTAGGATTTATAATATGAACTTTTATCTTTCATAGTCTACCTTCATATAATATTATACAACTTCATATATTAACTATAAATTTTATAGCAATATACTTCCATATCTGTCCTGTTTTAAACAACGTTGCCATATATTTTAAATTTATGCAGAGTTTGAGCTCCTCGACGCATTGCTATTGTGACTGTTTCCCCTTTGAACAGCCATGCGTACACATGTATTTCTCATCACACGTGTTCATCTTTAATTAATTCACAGGAGTCATTGGATGATCAGTCGAAAGATTCCCATTCTTTTTCACAAAATGGATTCTGATTAGCAGGAACCACAAACTCTCTTTAAGCAGCACTCCTTGACTTCTGAAAGATGGATTTCGGGGACTTCTGAGACACTGGCAGCGAGAAGTATCGTGAGCAATGCAGGCACTGCATGAGACCGAGTGAGATAAGCATTATGCTGCTCAGACACAGATGTGAACCTGTGTGCAGCACCTAGTGTGGCCATGTGGGGGTAATGAAAAAGGCGTGCTGCGTGTTTTAATGAGGTTAATAACGAGTAAATCTATGCATTTTTGTATTTGTCCAAATATTTACCTCCTTCCACATTATTTGTTCCTTTCGTGGCTATGTTTTTTCTTAGGGTCATTTTCCTTTCGCATGAGGATCCTCCTTCAGTATGTCTTGTAGTGCAGATTTGTTTTAGTTCTGTGTGCCTTCATTTGAAAAAGATGTTTTGCTGGATATAAAATTATGGATCTGCAATTATTCCTTGTTGCACAAAATAATTTACTTCTTTTTCTGGCTTCTTTAAAATTTTTTTCTCTTTACCACTAGGTTTTAGCAATTTGATTATAATGAGCCCTCAGGTGATTTCCTTAACATTCATTCTACTTGGAATCTATTAAGCATATTTGATCTTTCAGTTTATTATTTTAATAAAATTTGGAAAAAATTGACCATTATTTTTCCTCCTCTTGCCTCTACCCTCCTCCTCCCCTTCTTATTCTTCTGTTTTTTTGTTCTTTCTTTTCTCTTTTGTGAGATTCAATTGCTCATGTATACATTTTGACAATTTCCCACATGCCACTGAGACTCTGATCATTTTTTCAGTCTTTTTTCTTTCTTTCTTTCTTCTCTTTCTACAGTTCATTTTGGAAAGTTCTGTAACTGTGTCTTCAAGCTCAGTGATCTTTACTTCTGCATTGTCTAATTGTTGTTATGAAGTTTTTGTTTCAGAAATTTTATTTAGGTGTTTTCTGTAGTACTATCTGTTTATTTATATCTTCTATTTCTTGCATTATGTTTATACATCTCCTACATCCTTGAGCATGTATAGAAGAATACTTTAATCAACTGTTTAAATATCTCTATTTAATTTCACAATCTCTTTGTCATGTCTGTATTCCTATAGATTGATTTTTCTTCTAGTTATTGGTCACATTTTTCCTGCTTTTTCATCTATCTACTTAGTTGTGGTGGATGGCAGAAATTTTATTTATTATTTAGATAGACTAGATATAAACATTAATTAATTTCAGGTGTACAACATGATGATTCGATATTTGTATATATTGTGAAGTGATAACAACCATATGTCTAGTTAACAATCATCACCTCACATAGTTACAAAAATTTTTTTAGGATGACAACTTTTAAGATATACAGACATTTTAAATCTTATGTTGCTGAATGCCTAGATTTTGTTGTTTTCCTGTAAACGGTGCTTGACTTCTGGCAGACAGTAAGTTCAACTTCTATCAATTTGATCATCCTCAGGCTTGTTTTAAAGTTCCTTTAGAGTGAATTAGAATAGTCTGTACTTTAGCCCCCATTTTAATGTCTAGTCTTTATTTTGTTTCTAATAGACTTCAGGTTCACTGGGGCCTTTTAGTCTGGCCGTCAGAAACTGTAATGATTTCACACCCTAAGAGAGCTCTGGGATTTTTTTCATTTTACAGTTTTCTGAAAGCTTCTTTTCTTTCTTTCTTTCTAGAAGTTTTTCCCAGTTTGGCCTCATAGGATTTCACTTGACATATGTTCACATTGCTATGCGGCCAGATAGTTAACGTGGCTCCAATATGAATTTCTAGAACTCTTTCTTTGCATAGCTCTTATCTCTCCAGTACACTTCCCTGGAAAGTTTAGTTACCTCCGCCTCGGAAATCAGAGCTCTTTCTCCAGATTCTTTTTTTGGTCATTTCACTCAATTGTGTTTTCTGGAAATTGCCTCGAAGTAGAAAGTACAGGCAACTTCAAGGTTTATCTCATTTGTTTTATTTCTCTCTGGCAATACATCCCCATACTACCTGCAGCCACATAGCTGAAACGTTTTTTTTTTTTTTTATTTTTTATGTTTCTTCTAGTTTTCTCATTATTTATGACAGTCGGTTAATTCTGGATTCTGGTACTCCTTCATGATTAAAAGTGGAAATCAACTTACATGCTTTTTGGGTAGTTAATGGTGAAATAGAAAAAAAGGGTGTTATATATCAGAGTAAATTGCTGGGGAGCTCATTGGACAGTCTTAATAACTGATTTGCCCTAAAACTGAGTAGATGAGCATATAAGGGGAAAGGGAAGAATATTTGATTCAGATGAACATACAAGCACATCCAGGGCTCATAAACTTTGATTTCTGCCTATATGCTGTGACTTGGCTTTTGCCTCTAACTCCTTGAGATACATGCATTTATTCTTTGGAAGGAGCTACTTGCAGGAAGTCATCTACAGAGAATTTACTCTCCATCATGGTCATTCAGCAGGGGACATTATAATCACAGTAACCTAAGGTTTTATTATTCCAAGTAGCTTTGAGTTTTAGATGGGAAACTTTAGACTGAGAAACACTTCTGAATCCTAAATGAATTACTATGATGTTGCTTTTATAGTCACTGTCAATAGGCAGTGTTGTTAAGAGGAATTTGAAACTACATTAAAAAATGAGCAATTTCCATTTTAATTCCTTGGAAGACAGGAAGAAAAGGTGAAGCTAGAAGGATGGATAAAATACCGTAGTGGGAGGCTGGAACCCAGGTTATAGATTTTTAAACATTGAGAATTGTAATTAGAAGGAGGAGAAGGAACAGTAAGGGGAGAAGAATAAAGAAGGGGGAGGTTTTTGAGAAAGACTGCCTAATATATCTTTAGTTGAGTTTGCTGGGTAAATAAATGAGGCCCTGACTTGGTGGCTAAGTTGTTTGGAGCGTCGCCCTGTATACCAAAAGGTTGTGGGTTTGATTTCCAGTCAGAGCACATGCCTAGATTTCCATTAGATCCCTAGTTGGGGTGCCTAGGGGAGGTAACCAATGGATCTCTCTCTCTCTCATTCTCATTCTCTCATCCTCCCTCCCTCCCTCTCTCTCTCATATTCTCAGGTGAGGACTGAACAAACAAACGAGTAAATGCAATCTGTAGGCATTAAGAAGAGCGGCACCAGACAGAACAGAAATAGCATGCTGAAATGAAAGGGTACCCTGAACTGAGCATTCGGAACAGAAGCTCGGAGTCAGATTCAGGAATGTAAACTTCTGAGAATTTTCAGAAATCGGAGAGAAGACACTGACCTTCTCAAACTTCACGAAAGAGAATTCTAGCAGAATATTATCACAGATCTCTTCAGCAAAATGACCCTACAAGCCCCGTGTTTAGCCCAGGCTGCGCTGCCCGCCCCGGCTGCCAGCTGAGTCCGCGAGCAGCTGTTGTCCGCTCAGCGCGGTGGGCAACGGCAGTCCGCCAGGGGGCGATGACGCAGAGGAGAGTCCATTTCTTCCTCAGATTTGGAAAGTGGATTAGCAGAAAAATTATGTGAAAATGAAGATTTAATATAAATGTTATACGAGGAGCCAGCTCTTACTGGGTGACACTTGTCTTATCAGGTTGAAAGTACAGTGGTGAGTGGGTGTGAAGATTTTCCTCAATATTACTTAAAATAATGAGTGCAAAGTTATTTTTAAAACAATTTAGTTACCTAGAATTTATTTTATTTCCAAAGGCAATTTATAAACAAAGATTTACATTTAACATGCTGCTTTCCTAATTTGGAACATGTTAATATAAGGAAATAACACATCCTTCTGGCGCTCCTAATTGAGCCCTCGCAGAAATGCTGTTGTCCGCAGTATCCGAATATTGTATGTTGTGGTTAACTCCATTGTTTAATGTGCATCTATAATACCGGTGGTGAGCTAGAAATGAGAGTAGGCAATACATTGGCTAGTATTCTACCAATTGACACTCTGTTTTATAGCATATTTAAACACAGTGAAAACTGAAGGTAATGTAAAATGCTCTAAGATTTCAATATGCATTTTGAATCATTTGCTTAGGAATATTATTAAAGTATGCTTGATTTTATTATAATATTGTGAATTACAAACAATTTTCCGTGATGAAGTAACTCGCAGTTATATATCATACATTGTCTCATTTTTTCCTCAAAATGAACTTAGGAAACAGGCTCAGAAAAATAATACTTGTCTGTGGTGTAATGGCTAACACATTGCCTCTTAAATTTTAGAAGTGTAAATATGCAGAGAGTTCATATTTATGATTTATTTTAATCTTCAAAGGTTAATATAATAGTTGGAATAAGTACCCAGCAAGACTTAGTCATAGACTCATAATTTGCCTATAATTTTATGTAGTAAACATATATTATTTGAGGTTGAGCTGTTAAGAAGTTCTTATACACATTTAGAAATATTTCTGGATAATGATGATTACTATTTGAAGTCTGCTGAATTTAAGTACTGAAAATTACTAACTTTGATTTTTTCTTTTTCCTTATTTGCATTCTGTAAATGAGAACGTACTGCTCACAGAACAATAAAGCTAGTTACTGAGCATTTATCAAAGCAGTTAATAAGCAGAGTAAAACAGAATAAAAACCCCTCTGCAACCTTTATAATGTTTTAATGTTATTTAAAATTTTTTGAATATTTGAACACTAATAAAATTGTATAGTATGAAGAAAATAATTTGTACATTTATTGTCTGCATTTGCCAAATGAATCAACTCTTCAAACTTTCTTTAGTCCAAAGTTAATGTGTTACTCTGAGTACCTCACACAATCAAACCGCTAACATCAGCGGATGCTCTGAGCCAGTCGTTTCCAGGTTTTAAAGTTTCACAGACTAGGACAACTGAAAAGAAAGCGATCAAAGAGGCTGGCGCGGTTAGTACTTCCCTGTTGCCAGTGGGAGCATTAAACAAAACAAAGCAAATTATTTGCAATTTTCACTTTTAAGAAAGATTATGTAAACACTCTCCCCTCAAAAGGAAGGTTATAATCTAACACAGAAGAAGTATTTCGTTAACAGTTTATGAAATAAATGATCTCTTTCTTTCATATTTATTTTTATTTTTTTATCCTATGAACTTCCAACATCATGTTCAGAAAACTTTAAGTGTGTATCAAGGGAACACAGTTCTTGGCTGTTACCCAGACTCTGTTTTTATCTCCTTGGCCAGATTCTTGGCTACACACCTCATTTCTGGTACCTGTGTTGTCTCTGCATAATTCTCCTGAGTCCCCTCCTGGCTTTGGTGACTTAGGTTTTTATTGGGGGTTTTGGACTCTGCACTCCCTTTGACTTTGTCATTCTCTGCTGCTTTAGGTTGAGAAATCACTGTGCAATCCCCTTGCCCCTTGGAATCCTTACCTGGCTGTGGCAGCCCTAGCTTTGGTTAAAAAACAAACAAAGTCAGACATATATTTTCCTTCTGACTAATATTTCAGCTCTGCTAGTTATACTAGCGCAGTGCACGTGCTCTTCCCAGATATTAAAGCTTCTTTGTTGTCCATGACTTTTTAAATAAGAATATAGTTTGTTTCTTTTTAAATACAGTTGTTTAGTGGTCCTAGGCTTTGAAGATGTGTGGGGCTTTGTATTACTTAAAAAATAATTTTCTGAAGTAGGAGTCACATGATGATGTGTTTTAAATGTTATTTTACAGGTTGTTTCTATGATGTGCAATTTTCAAAATTTTACAATTAAAATAAAATTTTTAACTTTTAATTTTTATTATATTTATTTTTGAAAATTTAATCTTTATTATATGTTTTTTACATTACCTCTTAGGCCCCTTATACCTCCCTCCCCCCATTGATCACTACACTGTTGTCCATGTCCTTGAGTCCTTTTTCCTTTTTGCTCAATCCCTCCACCCCCTAACCTCCCTCACCCTCTAGCTGTCATCCTGCTCTCCATCTATGAGTCTGTCTCCATTTTCCTTTTTAGCTCAGTTTGTTCATTAGACTCCACATATGAGTGAAATCATATGGTACTTGTCTTTCTCTGACCAGCTTATTTCGCTGAGCATAATGCTCTCCAGGTCCATCCAGATATTCCAGCAGGTAACTCAGGGTTGAAGAGGAGCATAGGGGTCATTGTGTCACCATCCCACCCACAGTGCACAGTCATAACATCTGCATCAAATGGTCATCCAACCTCTAGCTGCAAATTTCTAGTAATGGGGAAGTCATCATTACATAAGTTTGGGCATCATCAAGTGGAAATTTCTCTCTTAGAATTTTTTGAAACCTGTAAGCCTACATTTTTTGTTCTAATAATAGTCCTTTGACAATTTTGGGATAGCTGTCAAATAATCCAGGAGTCTTTGCTTCTTCAGGTAAAGTATCCTAGTCTCTTCGATCTTTTACTTGTCATAGGACTTGTTTCTCAGATTCTTATTCTTTCAGACTTGATATCCCTACATACGGTGACTGCTGCAGCAGTGTTCCCAAAGCTGCACACAACATTCCTGAAAGGTTTTACAGAACAGGGAATAATGAATGATTCCTTTGGGTCCATCTGAACAAAGTGTTCCTTAATACAGTGTAAGGTTGGGTTAGATTTTTAAAGGTGTTCATATGAATTTTGTGATCAACGAAAATCCCTCAAATTAATCTTCAGCTAAAACAGGTTCTTTCTACACAGTTTTTATATGCTTAATTTTTTAACCAACATTTGGGACTTGGGATTTATCTTTGTTTAAATTAACTTTGGCAATACATTTCAGTATCCACTGTAAGATGAGATATCTTGGAATTTCAATTTTTATTACAATATTATGTATTACACTTAATTTTCTATTATTTGCACATTCAATTTACTTTTTAAAATAAATCTACAAGAGTAATAAATATTAAAGTAAATCTCTTTAAGGACTCTATATTTGAGATCTCCATCAAGTTTATACTTTATTAATTCACGTTATTTGGGTATAGCTGTCTAAAAGTCATGAATCCAATGAAATACATGTTATAATTCAGACCATGCTTTTATACAAGGATATAACTGGAACTCAATTTCTTGTACTTTAAAAGATAATGGTATCTGAATAGCCACCTCAAACATAAAGTGGCCCAATTCAATAATTTTTGCACATATTATTTATGTTTTCTATAAGCTCATTGGACTTTATTCCTATCATAATAAAATGCAGTGTCTTTATAAAAAACATATTTCTTATTCTGGGTCCTCTAGAAAGCAGAGCCTGAGGCAACAATTACATGTTGCTGCCTAAAGAGGAACACGTGCATGGTAAGATGGGGGGGAAAGAGAAGTGAGGCAAGAAAGACACGAAACACAGTGAGCTGGAGACGGACCCAGCAGGTTGCTCAAAGGGCAAGTTTGCTTGGCATTCAGAACTTCCCAGAGGATTGTGAGGGGGAACCACACCTCAGAGTAGTCTATGGAAGAGAGTTAAAAGGGAGAAATATATTTGCCTAGCTCTGTGCTGTCTCCTACTTTGCATTAGTCAAGGTTTACCTGCACTAACTCCCTATATACCTACCAGTTCAACTATCTTGTTTCTCTAACTTAGTTCTCATCTGGTACATTTGCACCAGCCTGTACATGTTTAGGAGGCATCAGATTTCAAACTTAGAATTAAACCAGATGTAGTGGTCAGCTCAGGCTGCCATAATAAAATACCACAGTCTGTTGACCGGGTGGCTTAAAGAACAGCAATTTATTTCCCATTGTTCTGGAGGCTGGGAAGTCCAAGATCAGGATGCCAGCATATTAGGATTCTGGTGTAAGCTCTCTGCCTGGATTGCAGATGATTGCCTTTTTGCTGTGTCTTACATGGCAGAGAGAGAGGGGAGGGGAGGGGAGGAGAGGACCTCTAGTGTCTCTTCCACCCTCTTGACCTCATCTAAAATTCATCAGATCCCACAGCTCCAATTATTATCACATTGGTGGTTACAGCTTCAACATATGAATTTTGGAGGGACAAAATTCAGGCTATAACATTCACCACTGCCCCCCACCAAGTTTATATTTTTCTCTCTTGAAAAATATATTCATTCCATTCTAGTAGCATTAAACCTTTAACTCCTTCTAGCACCAACTCTAAACTGTGAAGCCCAAAGTCTCACCTAAATGTCATCTAAATCAGATATGAGTAAGATTTAAGATACGGTTCACCTTGAGGCAAAAATCTTCTCCAACTGTAAACCTGTGAATCCAGACAAGTTATGCTCTTTCAGAATACAATGGTGGACAGGCATTGGGTAGACATTCTCATCACAAAGGGAGAAAGTGGAAGGAAGAGTGAGGTGACAGGGACAAGTAAGTCTAAAACCTAGCAAGGCAAATGCCATTAGATCTTAAGGTTCAAGAATAATCCCCTTTGGTTTGATGCTCTGACCTGAAAGCCCACCAGGGTGGCAGCATCACCCTCATGGCTCTTTGGGTCAATCATGTTCTTTTGGCTCAATATTGGACAGGAAACAATAGAAAAATAGATATTGTTAGTTGTGTAAATCAGTACCGTCTTTCTAGACAGCAGCTTTGCAATGCAAATCAAAAGCCATAAAATTTTGCAAATCCTTTGATGCAGCAATTCGAATGTGAGTTATGTATAACAATGGTATCAGTATAGTTGCACAAAATGTTATAATACAGCATGTTTTTCACAATTTGTATATTATAATGAAAAAAATGGAAATCCCAAATGCCCATAATCAGAGATTAATGTAGTCATTCAATAGATTAGTATGTGACCAAAAGAAATGACAATACTATACTGAGACTATTTAATATGCAAAAGTTCGAAGTATGATAAGTGAATAAAACAGGTCACCAAACAGCTGTGGACGATGCTATGGGTGCCACAGCCACACACCTTCACCCTCGCTGTCTCAGTGTGTGCCTGCTGGACTTTTGCAGCCAGCATCTACTTCTGTCTGCCTGACTTTTGTCCACGTACTTACCAGACCAGAAGTGCTGAAGAATTTTGCCCCTCACCCAGTAATTGATGGAGCTTATGTGCAAACAGCACAGGTCATTCACCCCTTGGTTGAGATAACTTTGAGACCTGTGCTCCATACTTACTCCCAGAGTTGCTCATTGGGATCAGTCCAGTTACTCACAGTGATAACTCCCCAGGTAATGCACTCTCTTACTGGCTGCTTTCCCTTCGCTGTCTCATGTCTCCACTCTCCTACCTGTGTTTCCTGATGTCATCACTCAAATGAACTGCTTGCACTCAAATCCTTGCCTTAAGGCTTTCTTCTAGGGCAGGGGTGTCAAACTCATTTTCACTGGGGGCCACATCAGCCTTGTGGTTGCCTTCAAAGGGCCAAATGTAATTTCAACTCCTTAACAGTTAAGGAGTAGTTACATGTATACAGTCCTAAAATTATTTCAGCCCTTTGAAGGCAACCATGAGGCTGATGTGGCCCCTGGTGAAAATGAGTTTGACACCCTTGTTCTAGAGCAAGTCAACCTAAAACACCAATTTAAATAGACTTTCCACTAAAAATTATAACTATGTCTATACCAAACTGATTAGAAATATGCACATCAAATTAGCAAAATTGGTTATTACTGGGGATGGTGAGATTATAGATGGGTATTTTCTTCTTTTTTTACTTGTTGCATTATCTTTAATGAACATGGAAGATGGAAAAATAATGAAAATTATTTTAAACAGGAAAAATCAACAAGTACTTTCCCCTGTCCACTCTTTTTCAAGCCAATTCTCATTTTAGTCCCTTTAAAGGAAAGCTACTTAATATGAGTTTTACTGATTTATAGGGCAAAGACTTATTGCATAATTATATAATGGCTTTCAGTCAAAGAACTATTAAAGGTAATACAGGCCTTAAGCAGTTTCCACAGCAAGTGGATTTCAGTTTTAAACTTTCAATATTCTCTGTGTCTTGGCTACTTTTTTAAATATTTCAGAGCTAAAAAATTATCTTTTTCACCAGAAAAAGACTGACCTGTATAAACCAATAGTGTTTGCAGAATTGTACATACGGACATCCCTGAAGAATATCCTAGTCCTAGATCATATTTTTATTATAAAGTAAAGCTGAATTTTTCTAGATGAAAAGGTATTAAACCTTATGATGGGATTCAGAAATCTTTATTTTCACAAAAGCTTGAAGTGTGTGGTTTGACTATTACCCAATTTTATTTGTAGGGATGGAGAGAAAAATATATCTTTGAGTCTATGAAATGAGTAGTATAGTGAGTGGAAAAGAGCAACGAACAAGAGTCAAGAAAGCTGAATTCATGGCCTCGGACCAGATGCTGACCTGTTTGCTCAGCTTCTGGTGTGGTCAACTTTAAGCAGAGAGAAAAGAATGAACAAATTAAAGGGATGAGTTAATGTCTATTGGGAACAGGCAAGTTACATACTTAGTTAAGAGATCTAATTTGGACAATTTTTGTTACATATGACTACCCTAAGGAAAGCAACAGTGAGTGCAGATGTGACTGATAAATAGTAAGTGCACTTGGCCCCCATGAAGGGTATGGTGGGAGCTGTGGTTGATGAGTGATTTTATTAGTCAGCCAGGGCTGCCATATCACAGACTGGCTGGCTTAAAAACAGAAACCATTTTCCCCCAGTTCTAACAGGCTGGAAGTCCAAGATCAAGACTTCAGCACGTGTGGTGTCCCCTGGGAACTCTCTCCTTGTCTTGCAGATGACCACTTTCTCATTGTGTCCTCTCATGGCCTTGTCCCTGTGCACACACGCTGGGGTCTCTTCCTCTCTCTGGAAGGACACCCATTTCATTGAATTAAGATCCCACCTTAACGGACTCATTTTAAATTAAGCACCACTTTAAAGACCTTATGTCCAAATAGGGTTACGTTCTAAAGTACCGGGGGTTGAACTTCAGTGTCCAAGTTTTGGAGGACACAGCTCAGCCACTGACAGTGACTCAAGAGTGAAGGTGGAAGGACGATGAAGACTCAGGTTTTGAGGCCACTGTACTCCATAATTTAATGAGCCATCAAAATCTATTTTGAAACTCAAGCTATATTTTTCTTGATATTACTTTATTTTATTTTGAACTGTAAATATAGAAATTGGATAAAAATTAGCTTCACTTAAAAGTAAGATGACTATGAAAGATTCACACACAAAGATTGATTACGCATTAGGCCAAAAGAAAAGTATCAATAAATCCCCCAAAGAAGACATCCTGAACCTACAAAGCCACAGGGCAAGAAATCAACCACTGAAAGATGGTAAAACAAAGAACAAAGGGAGACAGTAAAATAATCTCAAAGAAATAATTTTAAAAAAGAAAATTAAAAAAAGGTTAGAGTGGCAAGTAAAAAACTATGTGGTAGAAAGGGGTAGTAAAGAAAATTTTTCAATTGCTACTCTTCAGTATTCTGAAATTAAGCTGTTATCGTATCACAGTTATAACAATAAATCAGTATTTATACATAAATGATAGTGAAAACAGAGCAAAATAAAAAAGATTCCAAATATGTGAGTTATACATTTCACCCATAAGGCAGATAACTTGCAATACTAAATAATAAGAATAAAGGAATTAAGATAAGAGCAGAAATTAATGAAATAGAAAGCAAAAGTATTGTTGTTAGACCCATTTTTTGAAAAGACCATATAAACAACACAAATATGCAACATTAATAATGAGGAAGTACTTACTCAAATAATGGAGAAATTTAACTACTTTAAATGAACACTATACATTTATGCCTACAAATTTGAAAATATAGCTGAAATGAATTAACTTTTCTGAAAAAAAATTAATTAGGGTTCATGAATAGGTAGAAATTGTAAATAAATATAATTTAAAAAATACTTAAAGAAATATAATCAAAGAGTTCTCTCCCCTACCACCCCCCGACCCATAGGCATCAGATGCAAATACTTGACCAGTAAATACAATTCAACTTTCAAGGCACAAAAAATTTAAAATATTAAAGCTATTGCAAAACATAGACTAAGATATACAAATTAGCAATTCATACTGTGAAAGTGATATGTCACTAGTTCCAAAGCTGGGAGGATAGCACCAGAAATCTGCAAACATCCATTGTGAACATAGAAACAAAAATATTTTAAAATACCATCTAGAAGAACATTAAACAACACTATGCCAAATTTCAGAAATACAAAGATGGCTCAGCATTAGGAAATCTATTGAAGTAACTGACTTTATCAGCAATAAAGAGAGAAAGTATATGAAAGATGCTAGAAAGGTCATTTGATGAAGTTCAACATCCATTTTTTTTACTCATTACAATTTCATTGATATTCACTTTACTCTACAAATAATGTGGGATGGTTCTGAGAGAATGCCTCAGTGGGACTGGCTGAAAATCCATTGGGATGGATGTGGGTTAATGGGGCTGAAGAGACCAAAGAGTTCAAGGGCATCAGCCATCTCCTCAACCCTCAGAGAGAACGACATAAGATAGTGCCCAGCATGATGCTCAGGGTACACTTGCTGCTCAGGAAAGTCTCAGGAGTTTTTCCTCTCTTCCTCCTTAACCTAAATAGCATCAGACTGCTTCATTGGCTGTGGCTTTGTTCTTCAGGGCCAACTGCCAGGAAGGGCAGGAGCTGGCGAGGCCTCTCTGCAAGCCTGATGCCCTCCTGTCTGTGCACATTAAACTAGTTCTGATACGAAAGATTTAGAAACAGATGAGGGTCTCATCTTCTGCAGAAGCAACATCATTTTTGAGGAATATCTTCAGTAACTTGGAAACTAATGATAATAGGCTTAATTTTAAAGTTTTATTTTTAAAAAATCAGGAATTAACAGCAGAAATCATACTCATGGAGAAACACTAGAAGAATTTCCAATAAATTTGGAAAAAAGACAAGGATGCTCAGTCTCATTACTATTATTTAATGTCAGACTGGAAGTCAAAGAATACAAATGGGCAGTTACAGAGGGAGAAATTCAAGTGAAAATAAATAATAAACATAAGAAAGCATGGCCATCTTTAGTAATAATAGGAACAAAAACTACATCTATGATAAAATACAATTTTTATCTATCAGATAAAACATTAACAATGTTTGACTTTAATGCAATTGCTGCCATTACTTAAGGCCTTTTTATGTGCCTCAAGATACCCCTTAAACATAAATGACTTTATCTTCTGGAAAAATCTCTGCAGATGGAAAAGGTCCAAGTAGTGGAGGGAAGGGTGGGGTAGGGTGGGGGAAGGGCTCTGATCCAGTGGATGGTGGTTGTTGTTTTTCTAAGTACCTAGAAATAAACACACCTTGACACCTTAATGACTGATTTTCTTCCTGTCCATTAATATGATTTAGATCAATTTCCTGTAAAATAATAACCCTTACATTATTTGGCTAATAGTATCTTTGCTTCCTTCTTCAAGGTTATATTACAAACCTTTGTCACATTAGTCCATAAATAGAAAATGGCCAAGTTGCTGCTCTCCGCCGATCCCCAGAAATCTCCACAGACTGGATTTGCAGCAGGCAGGGAGGGGTGGGGGACATTTCGGTGCACTTCCTAATTGGAGAAGCAATTGTGTTACCTGCTTGGACTAACAACAACAACAACAACAAAATGCAGCCAGGGGCTCTTTGGACTAGTAGTCTAGAGAAAGTGGGTACAGCGATCCATCTGAGGGTCAGCCCGTGGGTTATCTTTCCTGCTCCCGGAGGTTGAATGCCGAGCTGGTGTTAATTGTGCTGCAGGGCTAGGAAGAGGGGCAGGCGCCTTGGGAGACCGCATCGCGCCCGTGCAGCCTGCCTCCTCAGGGCCCTTCCTCTGGCTTATATGCAGGATATTCCTACTTGGGAAAGTGCCCTGTCCAGAAAAAGTCATCTATCTCCTCTTGTGAAACCACAGGCAGTTAGAAATGTTGATTTTGCTTTTGGCTAAACCATAAAGAGCTAAAAATAACCCAAATAGTCTGGAGGGATGAAAATCAGTTAAATTCTAAGCCAGAAATTTGATTCCATTACTCAGGGATGTGGAAAAATTCTTTTTCTATAGACTTTACTTAGGGCCAGACTTTAAAACAAGAATAATCACAAATACAGAAAGCTAACTGATTATTCACTCTATTGGATGGAGGTAGAGATCCTGGATCAAGCTTGGGTTTGAAAGCATGTCAAGATTTAGGGCTGTGGGTGGCCAATGGTCCCTGCAGTCACAGATGGCAGCCACAAGGGAGCGGCAAACCTTTGCCATCATAAAGTGGTGGGGACAGCTTGCTTCCAGGTTGTGACTCTACAATGAGTTGCCGCATACCTTGTGAGCTGCCTAAAAGCACATGTTCATACACCGACATAAACATTTAAGGCTATGCTTTCTTTTGAAGACATTTCAGGAAAACAAAATTATTAATATTTCCTTGATGTCATACATTTCTTCATAAGAGGAAAATCTGTAGAAATTCCATTGTGGGCTTACTGAGGGTTTTTTTTTTTTTTTTTTCAATATTAGGATATATTCTCCCTCTTTTTGAAAATAGTTTATTAATGATATTTGGGTGTTCCTGTAGTTTTGTTTTAAATACTTTAATTCTTGCAATACTCTATTACATAGAGATCAAATCCTTTTGGCTCCTCATTATTCTTAAGTTTATGGCATAGTTTTTTTGAATCCTTCTCCTTCAATAAAACATTGGAAATATTTTATGTCTTAAGTTCATCAAGTATCATCCACAGTAAATACTTTCCCTACTTTTCTTCTCTCCTTCAAGTGGTTATTTTACATCTTTATATAACATTGACATGTACTGAATATTGCTAGAGGCTCACTGTCCCTCTGATATGCATTCTCCCCTTTTCTATAATGACACAGCTCCTGCATTTTAGCTGTAATTCCATTCTTTTTTACTTTATTTTTTTTCTTTTCCTTTTTCCCACAGCTGTAATGGAGATGTCTTGGGCCACTAGATAAGTGTATCAACTCAATGATGGCAGAGCCACAGATTGCTTCCCCCTGGAGATCAGGAAAATACACTCTATCTTACTTAAGCCACATTAGTTTAAGGCTCCTGTTACAGCAAGTGAGCCCACCACGTCTAACTAACACATGCATCTAACATGCCCTGGGTGATAGCTGCGCACTTTATGATCACTATCCCACTGAATCTTCACAAGCACTCCATAACGCAGGTCTTATTCTTATTTGCATTTTACAAATGAATAAGCCAAACAACAGAAGTGTAAGAAGCTTGGCCAGGGCCCCGCAGCGACCGAACCGGTGGGAACACTGTAGCTTCTGCTCTGAGCCACCAGGCCACACCTTTACTCAGGGATGACTCCATCCCTTCCCTCCTTCCTCACATATAATCAAGCCCAAGGCTACAAGTCACTCTTGACAATAGTGTTGACATTTATTCCTTTCTCCCCATCTCTACCACCATCAGCCACCGTCATTTTCTCAGTTGGTTTCCTAGCTGCCAGTCTAGGAAACATATTCTCCTCTAATTTTAATTCATTCCAATTTAACTTCCAAAGTTACCTGCTCCTAAAATAAATTTGACTGTTGTGTGTTGCCCTTGAATTCCTTGTCAAATGCTTTTACAGAGACCTTTCTTTACAAAACATTTATTTATGATATGACTCCTAGAAGGTCTTTACAACCTCCTTATCTTGCTCCACTTACCCTGCCAATCCCTCCCCCATTCTCTAGATTGAGCAGAAAGAAGTGGGCCTCAGGAACTGAGTGCACACTTTGTCCCCTTGCAGCCTGTGGCACAGGTGGTTGTACATTTCCAACAATTCTTGTGCTCTGCATTGCCTGACTCAGCACTGTCCCGTGCTCTCTGATTGTTTTCTGTTGTAGTATTCTTCACTCAAACATGAGACACCTGGAGTTGCACCTTTTGTGTATCATGCAATGCTGGCCCTTGGCAGGCAGTCCACCAAGAGTCATCTGACTGGAAACTCAATATTACTCTCTGGTGGTTTAATTCATGTTATATTATTTTACATTATTAGACATGTTTTCTCAGATACCTGAGCACAAGACATGTGTCCTAAAATGCTTTTGTTTGGTTCTGGTCCCACATAATGACCTTTTATGCTAAATAGTTTTTCTCATTTAAAATGAAATATCTTTATTTCTAGTCTGACATATATGTTGTGATCTGAATTATTCATGATTGTTTTTAGCTTTTGCTCATGTCGCATTTTGAAGTCCAGCATGCACAGACATTTTGGCATTAGTGGTGCTAAATTTATCGTTAATACATTGGAGCCTGTTTTCCTAATTCAGTGGAAAGTTCCAAAGCTTAAGTACCAGTTTCTAGTGAGTTTCAGGGAGGCACCTCCACTGAGTCTTTTTATTTTGATATTATATTTTAAAATAAAGGCTTGAAGGATTCACTCAGTGTTACATTGTTGATCTTTGTAGGAATAATGAATAGGCCTGGCAATGCAACCGCCTGATGCTTTCTACCATGTTATACAATGTAACTAAAATGTTAAAATAATAAGAAAATGCCATGTGCATGCATTAATTTTTTTCCATAAAAGCCTTCAGTCTCATATCACTCACCCCATCCCTTGGCTTTGAAACTAGGTGAAAAGAGCAGATACTGCCCTCAATATCATTTTGTTGCTGTTGTTGTCCTAACATTATCTTTGGACAAGTCAGTCCAGGGTTATGTTTTTTACAGAATATGGGCAACGATGCGCGTATTGACTGTTATAATTATCCATTCATCTCTTCCTCTTCCTAGAAGTATTTGTTATACCTTTAGTTTTGTGTGTGTGATTATAAAATAATGTACTAATTATAAAACCAAACCCACAGACGAATACAGAGGTGAAGATGACAGATGGCCTCTTACGACTGCTCTCCCCAGAGATAACCACTGTCACCTCTTTCCCTGTCTGATACCCAGTGGGAGGGAGGACCAGAGCAGTGGGAATCTCGGTGCTCTGACTGAAAGGAAACTAAGTGGTGTTTCTGTAAATCCAACTATGGTGCATTGATCAGGAATCATTTGATTTCCTATTTGGATTTTATTTTGGTCTAAGATCCAACAGCTTCAAGGGGGCAGGGAGGGGGATGTTCCTTAACTCCATGGCTGTTGAAGGACTGCTCACTGACTAGAGTTTAGATTTCAGGTATTAAACCCTGCTGTGCAGTAATTTGAATCAGTTGTGTGTGTTATCCTTGTGGATACCTTGCCTGGCCCCAAAGATTCAGGATGTGGTCTCCCTGAATCACTTGGAAGTTGGCAAGATGTGTTTCCTCTGGGATAATAAAGCCCAGGTTAAAAAATTCATTTTAAGATAATTATTCAGTTTGATTAAATGAATCGAGCAAAAATGTTTTAGTCTTCCATGAGTAGCTGTAGCAGAGCTGGGAAAGAGCCCCATGCTCCTTTACCGCACCCCTCCCACATCTCCTGCCCTATCGGTGCTGCCCCCGCAGCGTGGATAGAAGGTCTGAGAATCTCAGGCTTAGGGCAGACAGAGTCTAGTTCCGGGAGGTTTCTGCGCTAAATTTCAGATGACTGCCTCAGGTTAACCCAGCTTAAAACCTAGGTCAATATTCCCAGAAATTGAGCAGAAAGGACTGCTTCCTCAGGGACTAGAAGAGGTGATGGGGAGGGACTAGTTTAAATAGAAAGGCTGCTGTCTTTGCAGGGAGAGAGAGGGAGCGAGGGAGGGCGAATCAGGTGAAGGAGAAAGGGAGGGGAAAGAGAAGGGAGGGGGGCAGGTGAGAAATAGAAAAAAGAAGAGAGAGAAAAGGAAAATATACTGAGGTAAAAGCTACCTACAGAGAGATGTACACATGTTAACGGTAGAAACTGGATGAGGTTTGAGGCACGTATACACCTGTGTGAACAGCGTACAGTAAAGGTACAGAACATCCCCTTCACCTCAGACCGTCTCTCCACTCTCCCCCGACTCAGGTCTCTGTCACCTCCCTACCACTCTGGTGATGCCTGTCCCTACAGACTAGTTGTGGCTTGTCTGAGCTTCCTGTAAACGTAATAATACAGTAGATTGTCTTTTGTATCTGTTTTTTTTTTTTTTTTTCGTTTCTTATAAAGTTTTTACAATTCATCTAGGTCGTTTGTATCATAATTCTGTCCTTTTAAGGGCTGAGTTTGATTCCACTTTAAAAGCTTACCACATTTCTTTACCCATGAAACTTGTCTTTCTGTTCCATTTGAGTTTTCTACACTGTGCTCTGGTTGTTTCAGTATCAATACTCAAACGGAACAAAGTGACAGACCAGATGTTTTGGAAATGAGTACTGATTAAAATCTGCTGTCAACCTGCAAACTGCTGAACCGGCCACCATTGTCACCCCCCCACCCCCACCCCGACTGCCCACCACCAAACCAGAGCTCGCGCCCTCCAGGCACCTGCTGCCCTTGAGAGCCAGAGTCCCGTGCGCTCAGGACTCTAACCGCACAAAGCATGGTCACGCCCGGCACGTTCTTTTACCTTGATCTACAGCGGGGGTTACTAGGGACCCGATTTCGAAGTGGAGAGTCTGGTATCAGGACTTTCTGTTCCCTCCCCCCAAATCCTAGTTTGCAATGTGGTGCCCAGTCAGACTTCTCTGGGAGTGTGATGGGAAGCGTGAATTCTCTGCGCGGCCGCCAGGGCCTGGCCAGGGTTGCAGTGCCAGCGACTCCACTGCCTGCCGAGCGGCCTGTTCACTGCTGTGTGGCTCCTGTCTCCGCGGCTCTGACTTCTATGACACGTTGCTTTTCAAAAGTAAGGAATATTTGAAGTTTTCCTTAAAAAATGGAAGAGCTGACTGCCTGAAATCAGGGTACTTTCCATCTAGTTAGTTCTGAGATCCCGTAAGGAAAACAGGAGACTTCTGCCTGAGTGCCCTGTTTCATTGCTGGAAGACCGGGCTGCTGTGTTGGCACGCACCGCCTCCCCCCCCCCCCGCCCCCCTCCCCGGACAACCAGCCTCTGCACGCCGCTCTCGCTGTCTGCGGGGTGGACGGCCTTTGCAAATGTGCTGTGTTGTGTTATGAGCTCTCTGACTTTTGCTTTAAAACAATTTTTGCATGAGAACAATTAAGTCAAATATGATCATGGTTCCCCTGGAAATGAGAGTTGCCTCCAGACTCTTTATAAAGAGGAAATGCCTTGTAATTCTGGTCAGTTTGTAAAAGTAACATGTTAAAAACAAAAACTTATTTTTTTACCACAGAAAATATTCTTCCATGATTTTAAATAGGTTCAATTTTTGTCACATGTATGTCTGGAAATAATATTTATGTTAATGGTTATTTATAGATGCTATAAGTAAGGAATGAGTTTTGTGCTTGCAGTTCTATTAAGCATGCCTGTGACTTTTTAAATTGAATTTATTGGGGTGACATTGGTTACATTTTTATTTTGTTACATTGGGTTAACAAAATAAAATAGGATTCAAGTGTATAATTCTATAACACATTATCTGTAGACTGTATTGTGTGTTAACCATCCAAAGTCAAGTTCCCTTCTGTCACCATTTATTCCCGCCCTCACCCACCCCCCTTCCTCTCTGGATATCACCATACCGTTGTCTGTGTCTATGAGTTTTGTTTTTTGCTTAATCCCTTCACGTTCCTTCAACCAGACCCTCCACTGATTTCCCCTCTGGCAGCTGTCAGTCTGTTCTCTGTTTCTAAGGGTCTGTTTCTATTTTGTTTTCAGTCTACATTAGATTCCACATATAAGTGAAGTCATATGGTATTTGTCTTTCTCTGTCTGACTTATTTTATTCAGCATAATACTCTCCAGGTTCATCCATGCTGTTGGAAAAGGTAAGATTTCCTTCTTATTATAGCCAAGTAATATTCCACTGTGTAAATGTATCACAACTTTTTTATCCACTCATGTACTGATGGACACTTGGGCAGCTTCCAAATCTTGGCGATTGTAAGTAACGCTGCAATGAACATAGGGTCACATATATTCTTTTGAATCAGTGTTTTGAGTTTCTTCATATACATTCCCAGAAGTGAAATCACTGGGTCATAAGTCTGTTTGATTTTTTAATTTTTTGAGGAAACTGCTCCACAGTTTTCCACACCAGTGGAAATGCACCAGTCTGCATTCCCACCAATAGTGCAAAAGGGTTCCTCTTTCTTGACACTCTTGTCAGCATTTGTTGTTTGTTGACTTTTTGATGATAGCCATTCTGACAGATGGGAGGTGATACCTCATTGCAGTTTTAATTTGTACTTCTATGATGATTAGTGACACTGAGCACCTTTTCATATGTCTATTGGCCATCTGTATGTCCTCTTTCTAGGAGTATCTATTCAGGTTCTTTGCCCATTTTTATTTTTTTAATTTTTAAATGTATTTTATTGATTATGCTATTATAATTGTCCTATTTGCCCCCTTATCCCCTCTCTGCCCTGTATCCCCCAACCCTCCAGCATTCCCTCCCTTAGTTCATGTCCATGGGTTGTACATATAAGTTCTTTGAATTCTCTGTTTCCTATACCATTCTTATCTCTCCCCATCTATTTTATGCCTACCAATTATGCTTCTTATTCCCTGTACCTTCCCCCTCCCACATTTCTCCCCTCCCCCTCCCCCTAAAAACCCTCTATGTGATGTCCATTTCTCTGATTCTGTTCCTGTTCTAGGTGTTTGCTTAGTTTTTGTTTTTGTTGTTTTTCTTTTTTTTTTAGGTTCAGTTGTTGATAGTTGTGAGTTTGTTGTCATTTTACTACTCACAGTTTTTGATCTTCTTCAATTTCTTAGGTAAATCCCTTTAATATTTCATATAATAAGGGCTTGGTGATGATGAACTCCTTTAACTTGACCTTATCTGAGAAGCGCTTTATCTGCCCTTCCATTCTAAATGACAACTTTGCTGGGTAGAGTAATCTTGGATGTAGGTCCTTGCCTTTCATGACTTGGAACACTTCTTTCCAGCCCCTTCTTGCCTGCAAGGTCTCTTTTGAGAAATCAGCTGATAGTCTTATGAGAAACTCCTTTGTAGGTAACTGTCTCCTTTCCTCTTGCTGCTTTTAAGATTCTCTCTTTATATGTAACCTTGGGTAACTTAATGATGATGTGCCTTGGTGTGTTCCTCTTTGGATCCAGCTTCTTTGGGACTCTCTGAGCTTCCTGGGCTTCCTGGAAGTTTATTCTCTTTGCCAGATTGGGGAAGTTTTCCTTCATTATTTGTTCAAATAAGTTTTCAATTTTTTGCTCTTGTTCTTCTCCTTCTGGCATCCCTATAATTCAGATATTAGAATGTTTAAAGTTGTTCCAGAGATTCCTAAGCCTCTCTTCACTTCTTTTTGAATTATTGTTTCTTCCTTCTGCACTAGCTGGATGTTCCTTTTGTTCCAAGTTGTTGATTTGAGTCCTGGTTTCCTTCCTGTCACTGTTGGTTCCCTGGATATTTTGCTTTATTTCATTTTGGGTATTCTTCCTTTGTTCTTTCATTTTTTGACCAAGCTCAATCATATCTGTGAGCATTTTGATTACCAGGGCTTTAAATTATCCATCAGATAGGTTGGCTCTCTCCACATTGCTTAGCTCTCTTTCTGAGGTTTTGCTCTGTTCTTTCATTTGGGCCATATTTCTTTGTCTAGGTGCACCTGATAAGTTACAAGGGGCGGGCCCTTAGGTATTCACCTGGGCAGGGTGAACCTCTTTGCTACACTGTGGTGCTGCCTGTGGGGGAGGGGCCAGAGAGGGAACAGTGCAGCTCACCTGCTCATCTCTAGCGCACTTTTCAAAAAACTCTGGTGTGAGACTGGGAGTTTCTCCCACTGTTGTAGTCCACAGTCAGCTCTGAGTCTCAGTTTCCCATTCAGTCAGCCCCACCCACATGGTCTGCTGCCTTGCTGTAGGTCTTCTCTGCCTGTCCGGTGGCCTGGATCCTTCCTACTGGTCTGATTGACTGTGCCTTTAATTCCTTCATTATCGGAGTTCCATGCAGTTTCATTTTCTGGCACTCTGGTTGTTTATTGCTTTTAGATTGGTTGTTATCCTCCTTTTGGTTGTGTGAGGAAGTGAAGGGTTCTACCTACACCTCCATCTTGGCTGGAACTCTCCTTACCCATTTTTAAATTGGATTTTTTGTTTTCTTGGTGTTGAGTTATATATGTTTTTAATAAATTTTGCATATTAACCCTTTATGAGATATATCATTGGTGAACATGTTCTACCATTTTGTGAGTTATCTTTTTATGTAATTGATGGTTTCCTTTGCTGTGCAAAAACTTTTGAGTTTCTGCTGTGTAGAATTCCACTGTGTAAATGTACCATAGTTTTTTGATCCATTCATTTGCTGATGCGCACTTAGGTTGATTCCAGCACAATTTACAATAGTAAATTGTGCTGCTATGAACATTGGGGTGCATAGATTCTTTTGGATTGGTATTTCAGGGTTCTTAGGATATAATCCTAGCAGTGGTATTTCTGGGTCAAAAGGCAGATCCATTTTTAGTTTTCTCAGAAAATTCCATACTGTTTTCCATAGTGGTTGTACAAGTCTGCAATCCCACCAACAGTGCACTAGGCTTCCCTTTTTTCCACATCCTCTCCAACACTGGTTTATTGCTTTGTTTATGATGGCCATTCTGACTGGTGTGAAGTGGTATCTCATTGTGGTTTTAATTTGCATCTCTCTGATGGCTAATGATACTGAACATCTTTTCATATGTGTCTAGACCCTCTGTATGTCCAAAGAGGACATATGAAAAGTGTCTGTTCAAGACTTGTTCTTGAACAGAAGTGTCTGTTCTAGTCCTTTGCCCATTTTTTAATCAGGTTGCTTGTCTTCTTAGAGTGGAGTTGTGTGAGTTCTTTATATATTTTGGAGATCAAACCCTTGTCTGAGGTATCATTGGCAAATAATACAATGGGTAAAGTTTATTTCTCATTTCTAATTGTATTAAACTCTTTCTAGTAATATTCACTATGGCATTAATTTCAAAGAAAATAACTCCTCAAGTTCTTCCCATGTTTCTCTAAAAGAAAAATGGCATAGATCCACATTACAGATTCAGTATAAAGTTCATCCTCAGCTCTGCCATCATTAAAAAACACATCTCATTTGCAAAAACAAAACAAATTTTTGAGTTTTATTTAGTCCTATTTGTTTATTTTTTCTTTTGTTTCTCTTGACTGAGGAGATATATCAGAAACATATTACTAGGAAAATGTTTGAGATTTTACTGTCTATATTTTCTTCTAGTATGTTTATAGTATCAAGTCTTACATTTCAGTCTTTAATCCATTTTGAGTTTATTTTTGTATACAATGTAAGAAGGTGATCTAGTTTTATACCTGTGGCTTTTTTAAAAATAAATTCCGATTCTTTTTTAAATATAAAATATTATATTCAGGACCTAAAATGTAATGTATACAGTATGATAAATTTAAATAAGTTTCTTATTCTACAAATGTGTACATATGTGTCTAATATTTCTTGTTGGTTTTCAGGAAATACATTTTATCAAGGGTGACTGGCATTTTTGTTTAAACCACGCAGTTACTCTGCCAAACTCTGTGAAGTAGAGAGGTCAAGTACTGTGAGCATTTCATAGTCATGGGAAAGTAATCCTGCAGTACAAGGTGGGGCAAAAGTAGGTCTACAGTTGTGAGTGTGCAAATTACAGTTTATTCTGTGTTGTTAGTTATTAAATATTGTATTATTTTCCATAAGAACAACTGTAAACCTACTTTTGCCCCAACTTGCACTAAATGGCTAGAAAAAGGTGAGGCTGGAATTTATATTCAGTGTTTCAAGTGTTCTTTGTGCTACAGTTTTGTGGGCGTTTTTTTTTGTTTTACTTATTCTTTTAGTTTTAGGTACAGCCACCCAAGTTGAGGACCAGGAGCAAAGCCAAGAACAGAAAGAGTCTGCAAATGTCATAATGAAAGCTCTTGGTAAACAGTAATTTCACCAGAGCTGAGAACGAGAAAGCTGGCTGAAAAACTGTATTATAAAAATTGATGAAACTGGATGGCAAATCCATATTCATTCAGAACAAACTTTATTGACCAATCACTTACATTAGAAAGAAGTTAATTTGTGCTGCAGCAGCTTTGCACTTGTTTTGCTACGAGCTAAGGAAACAGCCCGGTACTGTTGGGTGTGCAGAGAGAATTGTGTGCAGTGCTTCAGAGTTCCACCTCAGCCACAGGCCAGCATTTCGGTGATGGCACAAAAAGCCTTTAGCTTCAAGAAGCTTCTGTGAGGTCAGTTGGGGCTTTCCTGGGATAATCCAGTCTGCTCCTGAACTGAGATTTCTAAGAGGAATTAACCTTTTTCTCTTTAAAAAGCAAGCTGCTTTGTCATCCTTCCTTTACTGAAATCATCACAAGAGTTGGAGAGTCGCTCTGCTTAAAATGGTGCAGCGGATAATAGACAGAATAAGATGCAGACATTGCTTCCAACTCCCCTTAGAGAATACCCAAATGGGTTTTAGGATAACAATGGCTTGGTTTTAATGTTCATGAATAAAAGAAGGAGTCTGTGAATAAGAGTCTGAATTCAGAAAGCAATAAAGAAACACATCAAGAGAGAAAAGGAGCCTTGGACTGAATTGGAAGTAGAATTTGAAAGAATCAACCTTTTTTCTGTATCCCCCTAAGTAATCCTTGGCCTTGTCAAATGCATCACAACTGAAGTCAAGTTTCAGCAATGTCTCTGCCACAGCAAGGAATAAACCTATCCTTACAGGGCTGCATTAACTCCTCTCAGCCAGTTGGAGAAGTTGTGCGTGTGTGCATATGTGTGCAAATTTGAATCTAACTGGTTTTGTTTGTTTTGCTCTGTGAAGGAAGAGAAATGGAACGTATTAAGCACCTAAGTTCTTCAGAGACCCAAAGTAGCCATGTCGGTTGGAGAGACGGCTGCTTGCCCATTTTCATAGTTAGGGAATGTTAGAATTGAAAATTGTGTCCACGTCTGAGGAACTTTATCCCTACCCCATTGTCAAAGTTGTCACTTTAAATACCTTAAAGTTAAAAAGCTTCATCTTGTATTGGGACTTTAACTTTTAACTTGAAGACATTTGAAGTCAAATTCATGTAAATTTTTAAGAAGTTTTACTCAGCCACACATACATTTTAGTGAGGTTAAGCCACATTGACACAAATGAGAAGTAACATAAACAGCATCCTTTAGAGAATGAATAGGATCTGCCAGCTTCTTCTCAGTCCTCTTCCCTGGTTACAGTTCTATTATCCAGCTGTGGACTTCTGACTTAAGCTGCCAATCAGAGCTCTTAACCATCTGTTTAGAAAGTTCTTTAGTCAGTTTTCTCCTGTCATGGAAATTGTGAGGTTTGAATGTTGATTTTGTCACTTGTGATCAAAGTCCTGGGCAATGCCTCTATTCATGTGGGAGATATTTATAGGGCTTATGTTCTCAAAAATCTCTCAATGGTTTCCAGTAAATGGAATAGTCCTATATTAGTTACACCAAACCATAAGGAACCCTGTTAAAATACAAATGTTATCAAGAAGGGCTATACACCAAGTCTCTTACCTCAGTGATCACTTTAACACTAATTTTCTTTCTGTTATCGACAATATCTTTGAGTCTTGATAGAAAAGTCAGCGTAGGTTAGTTTTGAAGGAAAAGGCCAGAAAAAGCACCAGAGGAAGCAGGGATAAGAAATCTTTGGCTAGAAGATGCCCAGAATGTGCATAATTGTGGGAGGTTAACTTTTATAAAGTGGGTATAAATAAAGCTAAGCTCTGAGGGCTGTCTGAATATTAATTGGAACAATATATATTAAGGTATTAAATATGGTGTTTAGCTCTTATTTCATGTTCAGCAAATGTCACCTATTGCTATAATAATAAAAGCACTAAAATAATATAACTAAATATGGTTATGGTTTATGAATGATGTCAAAATCCTCCATCATATCACAACTGTTTAATTTTTATTGTACAGTTCTATTTAAAAATATGGTTTTATCTTTGGGATTTGCATATCTGGAAATTATTTTTTTCTGTAATACCTTTCCTTACAATAGTTTTTGTATATACCTACAGTAATCAAATTGTAATTCGTTATTTGTGATACTTCTTGTAACCCAGACTCATTATTTCTATTTGTGTTTCTGTGTCTGTGTCAAATTAACTTTATAACACATCTGACATATGTCTCATGACAGGGAATCAGAATTACTCGTATTGGCAAGACTTGATGGCTTCCGTGGCCCTTTAAGAAAAGACATTTGAACACATTTTTTACATTTCAACACTTTTCTACCATTTGATAGGATAATAGAAGTAATTGATGCATAACTTACATTTATTGAAAATAAATTTGGTGATTTGGCCCACTGTCTTCCCAAAACTTTGTTCCACCAATACCTCCAAGAAACAGTTTTGGTGGGAAGATGAATAATGTTCCTGAGGTGCTGATCTGTGGGTTGGCATAATGTCTACAGAGATTACTAAGCATTATTAATTGGATAGCCTTTGGGAAAAAGCTATTGTCCTCTAATAATGATATTAATTTTTTTAGTAGAGAGCTTCTGGTCATCTTTTTGTAATCCTCACAGAATCTGGGAAGAGCTATATGATACAACACCTAAGAAAGCCAGTCTTGTAGGAAGAGGCCTAATGGAGAACCAGCAACTGACTTTTTAAAACTAAAATAACACAAATTTATTATCTTCTTATAGGAGAATATCAGCCTTAGAAAAGGGCAAGGCAGTTGGTGGTGAATATGGGTCACAAGCTGTAACTTTGCAAGTCTCAGAAATGGAGAATTTGTTTCTTTTCAATCTGACATTAAATATTATTGCTGTTTGCTCTGAAATAATTCCTCTTGGTCATAGCCTGCAAGGGCTGACAAAGTATACTTCTTTGTTTCTTGGGTGGAGTCACAAGCAAAAGATAACTCTTAAAAGATCATTGTCTTTTTTTTTAGCATCAGATTCAAGAGTTACTTTGCTTTTCTTAACCTAAAAGGAGAGAAGCAAATGCCAGTTCCAGTTTGTCAGATGCCCTTTCACAGAGCCGTTGGTAAAGCAATTAAGTTCATAAATGACAGAAATGATAGATATTGGTTCCATTATTGCTATTTTATGCAGTGTGTGTTTTTCCAAGATTAAAATTTTATGACAAGAATTTTTAACTTATAATACAGAACTGTTACTTGTCAAAGAAGTAATGTTTGTTTTTGGCTGTTGCAGAAATCTCAGCGGAAAAATTCCTGGGCTCCATTTTACTGTTAAGAAGTATATAAACCTGAAGAGTAGGTTCTGTTTTGACTTTGCAAGCTCAGACCTCCACCACGAAGCATTATAATATTTGCAACAGGCACATAAAATATTTCAGGTACTGGTACCAATGTTTTTTCAAAAATCTTAAGGAAAGTCTGAGGGTAGATGTCTTCCATTTTCTCCCTACTCTTCCCAGTGTTCAGAGTTGCCTGGACACAGAGGTCGGGGGAGGGGCCTCAGGTCCCCCGCGCAGCAGAGTCAGTGTCCCGGGGGCTGGAGGCTTACTGCTGTTAACAGGCTTTAATAAAAGAGATTCACAGAGTGACTGAGGCTGGAAGGGATTGTCCAAATCAAATATACTATTCTGTCACTTTTCAAATGGGAAACTGAGACAGAGAGAGAAGAAGGGACCTGTCAGGGCCATGTTATCAGCAAGTGTCAGAGTTGTGACCCAGCCGGACTGACTCCGTGTAGTGATTTTCTCAGTAATTTCCCAGTGTCCTTTGCACTTCACTCTTGACTTGCTTCCATCCCGTTCCATTCCAACTGGTCCCTGATCTTGACCAGGCTACTGTTTTGGCTTCAGTCCTGCCCTTTGGATATACTGACTCAATGGGATGTCCCTGGCATTTTCTGAGTGGCTTTTGTCTTGAACTTAATGCCTCTGGAGGCTTTAGCTCCTGACTACCTGGAGAAGGCCTCCTGTTCACTGTTGGTTTTTACTAAGACTGCTGCTGCTGTTTCTGCTCACACCACCACCACAATCTGTTCAGTTACTCTATTGTCAGGGATCCTGCTTGACACTTGTAAAAACAAGCTCATAAGCTTCATGCAAGAGCTCTTTAAGGTGGGTAATTTACCACCTTGCAGTTGAGGAAAAGGTTACACTGTGTTCCCATCAATTTACAGTGGTGAAGGTGAGCTGTGATCAAAACCCAGGAATGGCCCAATCCCCTTCCCTTTCCGCACACCCCCGACCCCCTGCCCCAATCCCAATTTGAACTGCTAAAGCTCAGAATTTGAGTAACAGACCATGGCAAGCTGCACTGCTAAGGGGACTTTGGTTCCCATTAAGCTGCTCTCTAAAATATCTTTAATTATGTATGAATGCGTGAGGCTCCCCTCTTTGGGCTTGTCTGGTGCTGGCGCTTCCCAACGTTCTGCTCTCAGGGCTCTGTGTTCCCTATCCTGCCCTGTGATATGATAGTGGTGACAGCTACATGTCGCCCTATTGGCTGAACAAAAACAGTTAACTCCTTTTAGTTGAAACAATAACTTTCTAACTGAAACTCCAGCTGAAAAGAGAACCTCCAAATGGCCAGATTATAGAATGCTCTGATATAGGAGTATTTGATGTAACACAATTGATTTCCAAGTCCTTTCCTTCTTTCCACTTTCTTTCCTGCTCTCCATGTCTACAGCTCGAGAAATAAATTCTTTTTTAACCAGTTCATGTTCACTGTTATGAAAACATCATGGTCCGAAGGGGTCCGTGGCAGCCTTTGTTCTAACAGCTGCTGAAGGACATCTACTGCCTTGTTGGCTAAAGCAGGTTGCATCTGCCTACTTTTCCATACTTTTTTAAAAAAATTATTTATTCATTTATTTTTAGAGAGAGGAGAAAGGAGAGAGGGAGAGAAACATCAATGTGTCGTTGTCTCTCACACACCCCCTACTGGGGACCTGGCCTGAAACCCAGGCATGTGCCGTGACTGGGAATGGGACCAGTGACCCTTTGGTTTGCAGGCTGGTGCTCAGTCCACTGAGCCACAGCAGCTGGGGCTGCTTTTCCATACTTTAGAGTAAAAGGTACTTAGAAGACTCTCATATGACAGCCTTCCATTAAATAATTCCTGATAGGGTACTTCATTGCATAAGTGGAAAAAGGAGAAGATATTCATTGAGTGCCTATTATGTGCATAGAAATATGCTACAAATTTTCACTTAGATTACCTCAATTCATCTCCACAGTAATTGTAAGAAGTATGGAATTTTACTTTCATTTTAGACATTAAATGGCTTATTCTAGATCATGCGATTAGAAGTGGGTACTGCTAGCATTTGAATCCAGGTGAGACTGACCCTATACATATGACTAGGCTACCACCAAACATGCCAGGGAACTGGGGCCCCAGCGCCTGTCATCCTACCCATCATTGTTCTCACCCTAGGAGTGGTAGTTAGACAGGGACCCTCGCTTCACAAATCCTAATACGGATCTTCACTGATCTTTGAAATGTTCATTACTGTTTATTAAAGAATGATGATTTACACTGTAACACAGTGACTAAAGTAGAAATTTGTAACTTCCTATAGTTTCCATTTTTCCACACCCCACTCAGTGACACCCCACTCAGGGCAGATTTGCCGTGAATAATGATATTCCTTGTTGCAGACACCCCTTGTAGGCTTGGGAGGGTGACTCCTCCTCCTCCAGCAAAGACCCAGTGGATCCTTCCATCTGGTGGTTTAATGAAAAACCAAGGTCATATCTCTTTTGTCCATATGTTGAGTCCCAAGGGAAAAAATTCTGCTTACTAGAGTAGCTGACTAATTCTTCTTTCTCTAGGTTGCTAGCTCCACACCTGAACTTGAAAAGAAGGAGGACTCCATTCCTAACCACTGTGCTCTTTCTCTGCTTCTCTTCCCCTCAGACCCCATCCTGGTTTCATGCCCTATGAGAGGCTCTAGCCGACTCAGGGACACCTGAGCCCCTGCACCACCCCTGCACACAGCCACTATGCATCGAGTCTTCTTTTAAAAGATATTCCTTTCTATGAAGTTGAACATAGATTATTTATTTTATTTTTTATAATGCATGTCTCCTTTCTAAATCTGAATTTCTTTTTCTAAAAAACAATAAAGATACTTCAGAATTCAATATATTTCTCAAACAGGTTAAAAATAAGTGAACCTTCACAAGCCATTTCTTTTCTTTACCCTGCACAAAATTTTAGCAGCTACCTCATCAGCCACAAAGTGACAGTTCTGTCTGGTGCCGTGGGGCAGGGATCTGCTGCCCTTTCTCCGGGGTTCGATCCATGTGAAGCCTGCTTGCCAATTCCTCTTCGTGGGCCTCTCATTCTCTCTCTAGTTCCTTTATTCTTTCCTTAGTCACACACTGGTTCTCTCTGCCTCTGCCCTCAGGGGCTTCAGTCTCCAGTTTTTCCCTACTGAGGCTGGTCTGTCCCAGCCTGTTACAGATTTCACCAGGCCACACTCAGTTCAACAAGTGCCTGTCCAGGGCCAACCATGCAAAAGCCTGTGAGGGCTGCTCTTTCCATTCTAGTGATACAACCTCATCCAGGAGAAAGATTTGTAGGAAGAGAAGCCTAGGATGATCTTATTAATCTTTCTCCCCCTTTGAAGGACACTTTTGTTTTTCTTAATATCCAAAAATATATAATTTAAAAAGGAATCTTTGTTATATATTAATACATATTTGAATAAGAAAACATATATATGACATGTTACTTATACAGCTTAAGGCTTCCAAAAGGAAGAAATAATATTCTTACCTGCTGAGTTTTATATTGTATATATTGTTCTCAAAAGTATCCAGTTCTAGTCATGTTTAGCATTCTAAAAGCCTCCATTCTGTGTTTTAACAAAGTTGATATTACGGGAAAAAATAGAGTTAAATAATTGAGATTGGTCAGAATTATGAAATTGCTTATTAATATATTTCATACTAATTAAAATAATACCATACAGGCAGCCTTTTAAATGAAGAGAAAGTAAAAAATAGTTTATATATCTTAAATTAGTAGTAATGGGGCATATATCATTCTTTGTTCAAGGAAACCCATTTTAGTATTTTAGTCCTCCAATTTTTAATGAGATACTTATTAATTTAATTAGCCTGTTGTATAGTTTGTGGGATTATCTTACTGACTTGGCATTTGTTCCAAAAACAATAGAATGGAATTGTTTCTCTTGTTTTCTAGGTCCCACTGTGATTCCAAAAACACGGAGTAATTAACGACTAAGATGAAACAAGTGAAGAAAGCACTGAGAAATCTTTAGCAAACCCAAATAAGCATTTCTCGGCCCTGATATTCACTCTTAGTTTTGTTTATGACCATTTTAGCCCAAACACATTCTAGAAGCATTTCTTTCATAAGACCCCTCTTCCTTCTGCCCTAAAAGACTCCTAACTACAGCTTTGAAGCTCAGGGTTACTGTCCCTCAGCTTTCTCTAACGTTTCACTGGCATCTTTACAGAACCCTCCCCCCTCCAGGTGACTATCACTTGTATGAAAACATTCTTGAATCACCCCTTTGAATTGGGGGATTAATTCTCTTTTCGGAGTCCCATTCATCTCACTCAAACTTCGGGTGCAGTCACTTTGATCCTATTCATCTTCATTATACAGTGAGCCTTCCAAGCACTGTGTTCCCTTGTCTTTACTTACTCAGCAGCGTCTATCAGGGACCTTGAAGACAGTGGCTACTCAACAAACATTTGCTAAAATGAATTATTGAGTTACTGTTTGGTGCCAGTGTGTTAGCAATGGAAAGTCAGTATTTTTTGTCCAGAAAGGAGTGACCGCAGCATGCCCTTTGTCTAATCACATGGCTCTTTCTTTTTCATTTCATAATAGATTAAACCATATTAGATGTTATTTTTATAGTTCAAAAATTAACAAAAGTTGGAAATACTGACAATTTCATGTAGTTACATCATTATTAAAACTTATTTTTTCAATGTTTTATAGACATTTGCATACCTTTTAGACATTCCGGAAAACTATTAATTTTTTCAGATCCTGAGGAGGATTTTATAGTATTGAATTTGGTTTGTGAGAATTCAAGTCATTGTATTTGAATAGTTTATACTTTTTTCTTCAGTTTTTTTTTCAAACAAACTCTACCTCTTTACAGTGGCGAAGTTAAGTAGTCCTCAAAAATTTCAAAACCATAGGGAATTTTATGTCTGTAGAAACATTTCAAAGAGTTTCAAAGTGAGTGATCTTTATTTTGATTTTATTCATTTTTAATTAAATAGTGTATATGGAAAGAACGGATTTGTTGCAATGACTTTTTTTTTTCTCCTTTTGCCTCCATTAGAGATTCATTTGGGAAAAATTGTATGCATATTGGATTTTTGTGCCTATCCAGTATGACATTCAATCTCTCTTAGCAATCTTACACTTCACATGGCAAAAAGTAAACCACTGATCCACTTCTCCACAAACCCTTCCTCCTCTCTGCTAATAGCAGCTTCATCATTACAACTGGCTCAGACTGGGTCCTCCACCCTGGCTCAGACTGTCATTATTTTTTATTTGTATTACCATAACAGCCTGAAAATAAGTCTACCACCTTCTTATTTATTTATTTTTTATTCTCAACAAGTAGTCAAAGTAACACTTTTTTAAAAAAGACTTTATTTATTTTTTTTTTAGAGAGGGGATGGGAGGGAGAAAGAAAGGGAGAGAAACATTAACATGTGGTTGCCTCTTGCACGCCTCACACTGGGGACCTGGCCTGCAACCCAGGCATGTGCCCTGACTGAGAATCAAACCAGCGACCCTTTGGTTCGCAGGGCGGCACTCAAGCCACTGAGCCACACCAGCTGGGGCCAAAGGAACACTTTTAAAACATGAATCTATTCAAAACTTTACAATGGCTCTTAATTTCACTCCGAGTGAAAGGCACAGTCCTTGCCGTGATTTACAAGGCCCTAGATGGTATGCCTCCTTCCCTCACGACCACCCCCAGTCCTGCCCTGTCACTTCTCTGACTTCTTCCCCTCACTCAGACTGTTTCAGCCCCTCAACCTATTGCCATCACTTGAACATGCCAGGCACTGTCTCACAGAGGGCAACAATCCGAACAAGTGCTTTGCATATAAGCAAGTGCTCAATAAATATGTGTTGAATTAAATTGAAGTTAGCACACAGCTGGTAGCCATTATAATAAGATTTAGGACTTGGCCTTATTGTTTTTTGTTTAAGTTGTATATTATAGCATCCATCTAACATACAAGTTATTTTCCTCTTTCAAATATTTCCCACCCTAGTTGGCAATGTAGGCTTGGGAGAACTTCCATGGTATATTTTGAAAGTTAAATAAAATTTGGAACTGTGTAAATATCTTAATTGTTAGAATTACAAATAATCATGTTGTTTAGAGAATTGACCAAAGTAGGAGGGCTTTTTTTAATTCTATGAAATGATTTAAATAATTGATCATGATAAAATTAGAGATTTAAAAGGATGGATTTATTTACAATTTTCTCAAGGATACCACCTGCCTAACTTAAATGTAGTGGAGAGTGAAATAGATGGACTGTTAGATAAATTCATAGCTGTAAGTTTTTATTTTTGCAGCTTATTAAAAAATGTGATAATATTGGCAAGTAGCCTGAATGTTAATACTCTTTATTTGAGCAATAACAAATAAATTATAATACCATCTATAAAATTTTGTGAAAGGTTTACTAAGTTTTTTTGATGATATTTCATAGAAATAACAACTGGTTGTTTTTTTCAAAAGTAAGTATAAAGCACAGCATCATCTTGGCTTCTGTGTTAGAATCTGTTTATTTTTGCTTGAAGTACTTTATATGCAGCATTACATTTCTTAATTAATGGCATTAGTGCTCCCTGGGGGGAATGTGGATAATATGCAGTAATGCATTGCATTTAAATTTTTGTATTATTGACCAATAATTGGTTTATGATAACTGTGTTTTAATCACAAGTATGTCTTTCAATTAAAATGAACAAATTCATTTTTTATTAAAAATTTTTATTTACAGCCTGAATTTTTTTAAAAGCAGGGTCTCTATTAATCTTAAACAAGATTTCTATACCTAAATTAGCAATATTTCTAGTGACTAAAATATTTGGTAAACAATTATTGAAGTTATTAATAAAACTCAACAGTAAAGATATATCATTCTACATTTTGTTGTTTTTAGAGTCATTGGTATTTGTAGGCTTCAGGAAACTGTGAGGATCTAATAATTCTTTAGAAAACTTAAAATATAGGCATTAATCTTATTAAAGTGTATGTCACACATACCAAGATTGTAAAATTACAGAAAAAAGGTGTATTCATTTAAATACATCCCAAATATAGTTATAGAACCCCACTCAGGAATTTTGTTGAGAAAAGTATGAATTTTTATAAAGCTTGCATACAGCAATGCTCTTTATCAAAAGTGAATGATCAGCTTCTGGTTTTAGTTGTGACATATAAAAATTGGAAGTCATCACTTCTATGCTCCTAGCAATAAAAACACCGAATAAACTGAAAATAAATGACTATTCTTGGACCCATCAGATAATTTATTTCACAGGGCAAACCACACCCTGAAACCTGTAGGTATAGGTGAGTGTGGAAAATTACAGATGTAACAAGTTTCTCAGAAACATAATCAACTACAGCCATAAACTTGAATCCCACAAGGTTCTTACGGTGAAGGTCCAAGAAAAACCCTCTCATGTTTCTGGTAGACTGAGGGGGAAAGTAACCACTTCGAAATACATCCAGAGCTAGAAACACTTTTGAAGGTCACAGCCTAAGGACATAGGCCCACTCAGACAGATTTAATGTAAGACTATAGAAAATTTTCCCTTGCCCATACCTTACCACTACCTCAGCAGGGCTCCAGTATAGTAGCAGATTACAGCTGAGAGCTGCAGGATGCATACACTATTTAAGAAGGAGCCCTTGGGGAAACCAAAAACAACAGAAGAGACAAAAACAAAATTATCAGAGGAAACAGATGCCTCTGGTACCTATAGAAACATTAAACAAAGACAAATTTCTATTCAGATTAATGTGCAATATCATTGTCTTAGTCTGTTTGGGTGGCCACAATGAAATACCTTAGGCTGAGTAGCTTAATCAACAAAGATTTATTCCCTCAGAGTTCTGGAGACTGGGAAATCCAGAATCAGAATGTTCATGGTAAGTTTCTGGTGAGTTTTCTGCCTGGCCAGCAGATGGCTGCCTTCTTACTGTACCTTCATATGCCTTTCCTCTGTGCATGAAGGGCTGGGATAGAGGGTGTCCAGAGGGAGAGAGAGGTGAGAAAGAGAGAGAGAGTGATGTGTGTGTATACATATGCACATATGTATATGTGTGTATATACATATATGTATGTGTATATATGCATATGTACATATAAGTACACACACGTCTACCTGGAAAAAGTTCTGCCATTGTTAATATAATGAGAATGTTTTTGCAACATTGATGTAACCTGGCAGTTAAGGACAGTGAACTGGGATGCACATGCATGAACAATGATGACTTCACTGTAATAGTCATGGGGGTGGTAGACATCATTGAGTGAAGGAGTATACTGTGTAGTCATCACATTCAAAATGACTGAGCAAGTAGAGCAAAACTCTGCATCAAATTTTGCTTTAAGCTTGAACATTGCTCTGTAGAAACTATTCAGATGATTTAGAAGGCCATAGCTACGGGCAACTGGTGATTGGCAGCTTTATCACAACGATGCATCTGCTTGTACAGAAATTTTTGGTGAAACATCAAATCACCCAGGTGGCTCAGCCCCCTATAGCCCATATTTGGCATCCTGGGACTCCTGGCTTTTCTCAAAACTAAAATCACCTTTGAGAGGGAAGAGATTTCAGATCATCAATGAGATTCAGGAAAATATAACAGGACAGCTGATGGTGATCGGGAGAACTGTGTGAGGTCCCTAGGTACCTTTTTGAATGGGACTGAGGCATCATTGTGTTGCAAGGGAATGAGGGGCTGGAAGGGTAGTAAATGCAGGGCCTTCAACATTGCAATCTAACAAAAAATTTAATACAGGAGGCTAAAAGCAAAGGAAGACATGTCTAACCTGTTGACCCAATAACTGTACCTGGTATGATAAGACTGCCAGGCATTCTGAATAATGCAAGTAAACGATGATAGTGAAGAGGGGGAAGCCCTTGAAAGTCTGTGTGTATCATCTCCATTAGCTGGGAAAAGGGAAACCTTGAGACTGTGTATTCATCCCAAGGCCTAGAAGGTAGAAGGGGAGGGAAACTACCGTGCCCAAAGGAAGGGCCCATAAAAAATTTTGGTGAACTGCCTGCCTCCTGTCACATATGCAAAATGAACAAATAAAGTCTGGAACAAGATAAGGATTTGGGCTAACAGACACCCACATATACTGATGTTTGCATAGTCACATCTCCGCAGGGGAAGCTGGCACCATGTTTACCTGCCAATCAAAATGTAACTTCCTCACCCCTACTCCACCAACTGCGTAAGTCCTCAGAACAAAGGACTCACTCTTGTGGCTCTCTTGCAACATGGGGGTTCTCTGGCCATGGGGCCCCTAGGCACCTCTCTTGGCCACCCAGTTTCTAGCCACCTGGCCTCTCACCACTCAGATGCTGACCACCCAGCCTCTGGCCACCCTTGCTCTAGCCACCTTTGCTTTTACTTTCCTATCAGAACTTAGAACACCTTTGCTTGCATGCTAATAGGCTCACTGACCTGTAATTCATTACTATGTTGGCAAGAACAGAGTTTCTGGGAGTTACTCCCATAACAATTGTCCTAGGAACAACGTTTCTTGTATTTTGTATCTTCTTCAATAAATGTCTCTCTTTTTCATATTCCATGGCTGGATACTTTCTGGTTCTGGATAGTCCATATATACTTTCCTCTTTTTATAAAGACGCCAATCCCCATTCCTGTTGGGTTAAGATCCCACCCTATTAACACACTCAACTTCAATTATCTCCCTAAAGGCATATTCCCATAGACACTCACATCGAAGTTTAGAGTTTTAAGATACAATTCTTGGGGGGAGGGCACAATTCAGTTTATAGCACATTTACATTTGTTTTATTACCCAAGGCATTATGTCTGATATTCAACCCAAAATTACTAAGCATGTTAATAGGCAAGAAACCCTGCAGACTGAAGAGACAAAGCAAGCATCAAAACCAGAGTCAGATATGGTACAGATTTTGGAATGATCAGATAGGAAATTTAAAATAGCTATGATTAATATGCTAAATATTCTAATAGAAAAATAAATATGGAACAATAGTTGGGTAATGAAAATTCAGAGAAAAAAACAACAGGAAATTCTAAAAATCAAAGAATGCTTTTGATGGGCTCATCAGTCAGCAGTACAGAGTAAAGGAAAGAACAGATGAGATTAAAGATAAGTCAACAAAAATTTACACAACTAAAATGTAAAGAGAAAAGAAAAACCTGAAAGAGTATTCAAGAACTGGGAACAAAAGACCAAATATTTTAACAAAAGATGCTCTCATCATTCTTATTGCTGAGGAATTTCAAGGGTTTTAGGAGCTGTGAAGCAGAAAATGTAACTGAAGACCAAAATACATAAATCAAATATTATTAAAATATATACAGAATGGGGAAAATAAAATTGTCTTTGTTTGCAGATGAGAAGATTGTCTATGAAGAAAACAACACAATTGACAAAAATAAAACTAAACCTCCTTGAACTAAATAGTAGGTTTTGCAATATCAAAGGATATAAGGTTGATATGCAAAAGTGAAATGCTTTTTTATATGCCAGCAATGTACAATTGCCATTTTAAATTAAAAACATAGTACCATTTATATTGGTATAGAACAAAGAAAGATATATATATTTAGACATAAATCTAACAAAATATGTTCTAAAAATGTCTATTATCATTACATCCTTATAATACTTTATTACTTAGTGTTTCTTTTTTTACTCTGGTCTGTGCCATATTATATTGATAATAATAATGCTTCTAAATTTAAATATTATGTATTATTACCCAGCAAAAAATTTCATGAATAAAGCTTTATTTGTTATTAGTATTATTTCTTAAAAGTATTTCCTTAGAAATGAAATTATTGGGGCAATAAATTTTTGTCTTTTGAAAGATATGTTGTTGAAGATTTGGGCATTATCTGATACTATATAAATTTGAGTTGAGATAATTAAATGTTCATAAATTGACAAATACAATAAAACCATTTTCCTGTAAAACAAATTTGAGAATGCTTCTATAAACCTAATTAAATTATATTGCAGCTTAAGTATGCATATACTAATAATACATATAATAGTATTATTAGTATTAACTAATAATACATATAATCCCTTACAGATGAGTTTCATGTTCTCCAACTGTCTGTGAGACTAGAATGTGCACAGATAGCTGAAGAAGAAACACTGTTTTCTGTGCTTCTTGGGAATTATAGATGAGAAAGATTTATCCATATCTGAATTCGTTATATCATTAATAGTTCTACCAGCTTTATAATGTCTAGTCCAAATTCTTCAAAGGTTTGAGAAATCACTGCTCTTTGACGAGCATTGAAAGCATGAACAAAGATGAATGTTAATCCATTGTTTAATCTTAATGTCTTGAACAAAGATGAGTTTCTTGTAAGTCATAAAGAAAAAGAAAATAATATCTGAGTCTGAAGGTGAAGTTGAATCCATTTAGTCCAGTGTTTTTCCTTTTAGTGCTTCTCCAAGGCTCTTCAGAGCTCTGCAAACATTTTATTTGATTTTTGCTTAAAAAACAAATTAAAATTATAGTAAGTAAATAAAAGAAACACATGGATCTAAGTACATGGCACATTAGCAACGTTCATCAAGTTGATTTGAGTTGCCTAAGTAATAACCTCTGTGGAGTTTCAACACTTCCCTCATCATATATGGGAAGATATTTGAATATCTTACAAACACGTTCTTGATTGAAGGGCATGTCATTATCATTGTTTCATTGAGTGTTTGCTTTACCTTTAACTTACTTGTGATAAAGCTTTGAAATGATAAAGAGGCCACATGTGCCAAACCCAATGCAGTGGCAGTAAGTCTAAATCTAATAGTAAATTGTGCCTTTACTTTTCCTTGAAATTTTAGCACTTACTCTTACATTATGCCACTTTGCACTAATGGTTCAGTTTAGTAGAAAATTTCTATGAGTTTTCATAGATTGTTTGTTTTTCAAAGGTATCACTTGTACAAACTTGTATATAAATCAGTATTTTCTTTTTCATGCTGGGTACCCATATATTATTATTTTAATATTCAACATTATTATAACAATAGTTTGGATGCTTAGGTAGATAGATATTTATACCCCTAATTCTTAGATTATGACAGACTAATTGCTTACTCAGTTTCTACTTTATCCCTCTTCCTCAAATGAACCAGGTTTAGGGCAACTGAATTTTTTTTTTTGCAGAGATGCTCAATCAGGTGAAAATTACTTATGTTTCTCAGCCTCCCTAAACATGCAAGGGGTGTCTGCTCAAGATTTCAAGGGAAATCTGGCTTTCTAGTGCAGACACGGTCCTGTAATCCTTGGCACAACTTCCATCGCCATGCCTGGAATGCTAATACAAGACAGCTCTCTGGCATGATGGACATGAGCATAAAAACTGTATCCTAAGGACAATGAGTAGAAGCTCTGAAGGCACCCAGGATACTAGTGACATCATCAAACTATTGTACAAGTCCTAGATTGCCTACCTCTTAACTTTCTTGTTAAATAAGAAGAAAATAAATTTATTTTGGAAAGACAAATAGCTAATTTGGGTTTTCATTAATGTAATTACTTAAAGACTGGAAATTACTGATGGAGTTCAACCTTCTTTTGTACAGAAACTGAACCTTACTCTCATCTTTCCCTTTGTAACACCATTTTCAATTTTATTGTTTCCAAAATGCCTAAAATCAGCTGAAATTATACATTGTTTTTTCAACCTTCAAAAATTGTTGTTGTTGTTCAATTACAGTTGTCCCCACTTTTCTCCCATTGCTCTCTCCTGTACTATGCCCCTAACCTCTCACATTCAATCCTCCCCACAGTTGTCTTTGTCCACGAATCCTTTATACATGTTCCTTGATTTGACCCTTCCCCTTCTTTACCTTGTTATCCTCTTCCCTCCTCCTCTCTGGCCACTGTCAGTTTGTTCTTTATTTCTGTATCTCTGGTTCTATTTTGCTTGCTTATTTGTTTTGATTAGGTTCCACTTAAGGTGAGATTATACGGTATTTATCCTTCAGCACCTGGCTTATTTCACTTAGCATAATGCTCTCCAGTTCCATTCATGCTGTCATGAAGGGTAAGAATTACTTCTTTCTTTCTGCTGTGTAGTATTCCATTGTGTAAATGAACCACAGTCCTACTAAAATACCAATGATATATTTCACATATATAGAACAAACATTTGAAAAATTTATATGGAACCATAAATGACCCTGAATAAACTCAGCAATTTTGAGCAAGAAGAACAAAGTAGGAAGGATCACAATACCTAATATCAAACTATATTACAAGGGCATTGTAATCTAAACAGTCTGGTACTGGCATAAGAACAGACACGTAGATCAATGGAACAGAATAGAGAGCCCAGAAATGAACCCATGTCTCTATAGTCAATATATATTTGACAAAGGGGCAGAAGCATAAAATGGAGTAAAAATATCTTCTTCAACAAATGGCTTTGAAAGATTTGAACACCTACTATCAAAAAAATGAAACTTGACCACCAACTTACACCATACACACACACAAAAAATCAGGATAGATAAAAGACTTACATCCAATTAAAAAA